>BLKR01002338.1:0-203781 GCA_011170035.1 Teleogryllus occipitalis
ATTACTCAATATCTTCATGATTGTATAATTGTTCTTTTTCAGTTGGTCTAATGGAGAAAACCATCTTATATTCAATATGGTACCAGGAGCTGCACCTGATTATAATACTGTTGTGGATTTGTCTTCTGGTAAAGCAATGATTGCTGGTGCAGGATTTTCTACATGGACCTACAGAGTTGGATTTGATGTGTCATTTCCAATGTATAGTCCTGTTGTAAATCATTTGTCTGCATTGCAAAGCAAACCTTTGAAGTTAGTATAAGATTTTTTTCTAATAAAATGAAAATATTTCAATTGTCACTTGATTTCTCATAAATGTACGTGGATAACTTTCACAGAATTATTAAAGTTGTAAATCCTTTAATTTGTTTAATTTTGTTTGTTCTAGATCATGGCTCTTGACAAGTTCTCAGACAAATTTACATCAAGAATATATGCAAGTTTTACAGCGCTTAGCTGATGAGCATCCTGATATGTTGCTAATGGAGAGCTGTAATGGTGAATTATCTGGAAATTATTCCGTGCGTTGTCGTGGACATGAAGTGTACCAATATCCTCTTATATTGCAAGTATGTACAATAATTGGTAATGTGTTTAGGATCACAAAAATATTTATTACATTTTTAATTTAGTGAGAAAATGTATGTTAAAAATCAATGAAAGATACTATGACTCTTCCAAAGAGTTCTTTAAGAATTTTATAATTGTTTCTGCCTTACATTTTCTCCTGACAAGTTTCAGTATTATTTTTTCTTCACCCTCTTATTTTATTTTTAATTTTTGCAGTATTCAAAATTTTGCCTCATTGTTCGAGGTATTCGATTAGCGCAGCCAACTTTGCTGGAAGCAATGGCAGCTGGCTGTATTCCTGTCATTTGTGCAGATTCTATTGTTATGCCTTTTCAAGATGTTTTAGATTGGAGAAGGTAGGCGTGTGTTGTACATACTCCTAAATTAATATTAAATATGAATATAGTGTACAAATGATCATGTGTATTACAGTATTTATATGTTTTTGATAGTACTGCAACTAACATATTGAAACATGCCTGACGTTGATTGGTGCCAATTTGAAACAAGCCCTGTCTTTCTATATAAAAACAAGCCTCACTTGGAGGGACGTTTTGAAACATAATTATTACTGATAAATGTAATTTTGGTGCCAGGAAACTTGAACTTGAAACCTAATGATTCCTACGTAATTTAAATATCTCTCCTTACAAAATTATGTTGGGCTAGCTCAGTTAATTGGGGTTCGAAGTTCATAATTGTTGCTACTCACTCTGCAACCAATTATTCAATCTGCCATCCATCTGGAGTGGCGAGGAATCTGAAAATCTTGTTAAAATGCTGGATTGCATGCAAAGAACAATGATAATCAGCTTTCTTTCAACTTAATAAATTATAATTTATTATAATGATAATCAAAAATGATTCATTCTTTGGTCATTACGAGTATTCTCTGTATTACAATACTTATAAACCTTGTTATTCATTCGTGGGCCTTTGCGCGCTCTCCACTTCGTCGTTCGATGGCGCTCTGTAGAACCTTCTCCATCAACGCAGCAGAATCTTGCTTCTGGATAAAGTCCTCGCCTAATGTCCGTGATCTGGTTCCAAATTCTCTGGGCGATACTATTATAATCCGTGACTTCCCTCATTTGGGTGGACACCTAGACACGAATTTTACTGCCTACAAGAACGCTCTATCCTAATATAAAAAATGATAGTTAATTTAAACAACTGTCAATTACAGTCTTTCCTCAATTTAATAAAATATATCAAGAGCCGACCCACTCAGCACCGCATTGCTCTAGCAAATGAATGTTCTTCTAAAAATTCGGAAGCATCCGAATTTCATATATTTTTCTTTTGTCTCCCAAAACAATGCTTATCCCGCCTCTGCTCTGTCATTACAACCTAATGAAAATGATCCTTAACATCGGTTGTTTATTTCGATCCCCTCGTAATCGCCTATTGAAGTCCCCAAACTCTATGTCATATAAAATGACATTTCCATAATAAAAATGGTTCGTCATTTTGGTATATCACAAAATCAATAGGTAATTCTACTTCTTGAAGCCACCTTGAAAGAAGTGATATATTTAATTCAAAATTATGTAATAATTCATAATAAATGATGCTGTAAAATAGATGGAATTTTTTTTTATGAGTTTGAAATGGAAGAGTGGAGGAAACTTGAATGTTATAGAAATTGTGGTGAAAGGAAAGTGAAAAACGTTCCCTTACAATACGTTAGAGAAATCCTTCACTTTGACAAACGTCAAGAGGAGTAGTTTTATATTATTAAAAGGATGAGTTTTTATTACTGGTGCAAATGTAAAGAGAGTAATTAGGAATTTGATGACTTACTATTTAAGGAATGTGCAATGCTATCATACACCCTGATGTCTTACACTGATATTTCTAATTTTTAGAGCTGCTGTATTTGTGGCTGAAGATGATCTAGGAGGTGTAATTGATGTGCTGACTAGTTTATCAGATGACCATATTCTAGAATTACAAGTTCAAGTTGAGTGGTTTTACAAGCAATATTTTTCATCCATTAAAACTATCACCATGACTACTCTTGAAATATTGAATGGACGTGTATTTCCTCAACATTCTCGAACATATGAAGAGTGGAACATGCCACCAAATCCAGTAAGATTTTGCTTTTGTGTTTTGCAGGTTCAGACTTTGGAGTAAGCTAAGAATTTAATTCAATTTCAGACACACTATTATAAATCCAATGGAGTTTCCGTATAATATGGAAGGATTATATTCTTCAATTTTTGATACTTCTTATTCATGATAATTGCCAAATAATTCTGCCATTTATGTAATCAGGATGCATCTGTTACATTTGTATTCTAGTTGTGATAAATCCTTTTTGTTTTTCTAGTTGGCCACTAAATCACCATTGTTTCTTCAGCTGACAGCACCTAAATCACAAGGATTTACTGCTGTTGTATTAACATATGATCGTGTGGAAAGCCTTTTTACTCTGATTCAAAAGTTAGTCAAAGCTCCGAGTTTAAGTAAGGTGCTTGTAGTTTGGAATAACCAAAGAAAAGTTCCTCCTCATCGTAAGTAGTTTTGTAATAAATTTCATTTTCAAACATTTATTTTCTAATGACATAAATATTGTTTTTATTCATTATCCTTTAGCTTCAATGTGGCCAAAAATCAATAAACCATTGAAGGTTATTCAGACCAAGGAAAATAAACTTTCCAATCGCTTTTATCCCTATGAAGAAATAGAGACTGAAGCTATTTTGACCATTGATGATGATATTGTAATGCTTACTGCAGATGAATTGGAATTTGGCTATGAGGTATGGAACTACTGCATATTCTACGTACTTTGTAATCTTAATTAACTAAACCTCAAATTATTAACTTTAAAGAACAATGTGTGATGTCCCCTCCTTTGGGAATGCTGTTATTGAGTGTAATTCACATAGGAGAGGTTGTCACGGGAAAATGATCAGAGTGACCGGAAGGGGAAGGGGGTTAAGATTGGGGGAAGAAATACAACCGTAGTAGTAGTAGGGGATTGAAATATACTTTAATTATCTAGCTCAACTGCCCCAAGATCACTGCATTCTGCTGAAGGCATAGGGCTGAGGAAGGAAGGGAGGAGATGGAGAGAGAGAATCAGTGGAGCAATGACGAGGATGAGGATGTCGAGTGCACTCATGACGGCGTTTTGCTCCTTACCATCGCCTCCAACTTTCCGGCAGGCACCTGGTTGTCGGTGGCTATCATGGTGGTCCTTCTACGCAAGAGCAGCTGCAACGCGGGCGTCGACACACGCTGGAGACGGGAACTGCCTGTTGTTTTGGGAGGTCCCTTTAAATACCCTCCCGCTCAGTGTGGAATCTTTCCGAGAACGATGTTTTGGAGAGGCAAAGATCCAAGCAGATGTTTTTCCGGAACTTTCCCGCTCATTACGTTCCCGTCGCATGGTGATGGAATATCTCGTGATAATTTTTTATTTTTCTCCATGATGGCGAAAAGCTTAGTAATGAATTAAATGATTTAGGTAGCCCATGACAAATGCGTATAACTTGAATTGCTGTTGAATGTGAACCTAGCTGACCAAGGAAGAGGAGGCCTATTTCTGTTAGGAACTTGTATAAATCAGCATAGGACGTTAAGGTTACATACCAAGCCAGCCTGAGCTGGGTTACAGGAGTGAGGGCTGAGGAGCCTTTGGTGAGCATAACATGATGGGCTCGTTGCCGACCATTCATTTGTCTCGTTGTATTAGTTTGCATTTTTAAATAAATTGCATTTATTTAAAAAATGGCATTCAACGTTTAAGTTTTGATATTAGATTTAGTGCAAATTCAATGGGCCTCATTGATTTTATGGCCATTTTTATGGTCTCACAGTCTATTCATTGGAATATGATTAGGGATACGTAAACATTATTATTTCTAAAATTCATTTGTTCTACATCCTGGCGTCTTCAGATCAACCACTGAAATTTTTGCATTGAGAAATGGAATTGGAGCGTAATGGTGTATCTCCTTATCTCTCAGCAAACAAGTGTGTACTGGCATGCTCAAGTAATTGTCAGTTTTTTTTTGCTAGGAAAACATTAGATTCCTACCTCATGTCCCTGAAATTTAAGAAGCTTCTTAAACTTCTTGTAGGTTTGCAGAATTTTCTCATAGGTTTGCAGAATACATTTGTATGTTATCAAGACTGACATCATTTTAGCTTGTGCTTTAGCATTAGCTTGTGCTTTAGCATACACATTAATTATATTTTACACATGTTTTTTTACCAAGGTTTGGCGTGAATTTCCCGATAGAATTGTTGGTTTTCCATCCCGTACTCACGTGTGGGATAATATTACTCTAAAATGGAAATATGAATCAGAATGGACAAATCAAATATCTATGGTGCTAACTGGAGCAGCCTTCCACCACAAGGTATTTTTTTTCTAATCCTATTGCATAATTTTCTTATTAAACTGTTGCAATTTGTTGCATAATGATAGTCTTTATTAGGCTGCGAATTTTCTGTATATGCATTTTTCTGCCTTTAATATAATGATATGCTTAAAGAGCATAAATTTATTTCTTTTTGTTTGGAGTCAGTATACAAAGGGTCGATCCGAAAGTAATGCTTTTCGTTTATTCATATGACAACTATAGTACATAAAAAACGAACTTAATATTAATATAGTGTGTTAGAACAGAGTTTTTTGAACACAACACTAGTGATTATTTGATCTAGAAAACCGCCACCTTCAGCTTTGTATTGTGCCAAAAGTTCCTCAGAAACGTCCATTCATTACTGTTTGTTTTCATGTGAGTGATTGCAGAACCACCTTGCATGCAATGTTTGGTAACTTGATTTCCTCAACTTTACTTCTAATGCATTGCAGCCAACGTTCAGTGCTGTTCACAGTTCTGGTTGTGATGTGCCTATTCATGCCAATGAGCGGATGAAGGCGTTCCTCATTACACAGTGTGGCAGTGTTGTGTGTGGATGACTACAATGTGGTCTGTCTTTTCCGTCGCTGTCATCTCAGCTGAAACACACTACCCTTTGCCTCTACTTTATCGTGACATCTACTGTATGTTTTCTGTAGAAGTTCAGCAAGCGACTGTGGATGTCAATACGTGGAATTTCCTCCGATTGAGAAATTCAGTAACACATCTCTGCTTCTGTGATGTGTTCCAGCTAGACGCTATTTTAACGAACTGTCACTGTGCTCCCATCGAACAAATAGCAACTAAAGTAAACGAACATTAATGGGAAGGATCAAACTCCACTATGGCACCTTTCACAATTATTTTTGAGGTCATACGTCAATTTAAAAAAAATGAGAGGCATTACATTTGGAACAACCCTCATACTAAATCTTATTGCGCACATTTGTGATGATGGAGTATGTTTTGATTTTAAGAGCTTATAATGGCATATATACATGGTTTGATATATTTTTAAAAATTTTCTCTAAAATGTAAATTTATGTTTTTATACTATAACTTATGTTGCGAATGTCCTATAATGGGTTTATCCTGGAGGATTGTGTTTTAAAATAAAAATAAAATGAAGTAAAATAAACCACAAGATTACTTTCAAGTTTGGATCTTTTGTGTTTGATTCGAGTGGTGCATTTCATCAGATGGGCAGTATCCTGCTGTTTGCTCAACCAATCTTCTACATGAGAAATAAGCTGTGCCTGGGTGTGTGCTATACAGTCGACTCTGGTTATAGTGAACTTCTGGGGACACATGTTTGGTTCACTATATCCGATGATGTCAAAATTAAATAGAATTTCTTCACAATTATTGATTTTATTAATATAGAGATACAGCAAAATTCATTAACTGCACAAACTGAAAATTTCAGTATCTTAATTTGACCTTAAGAAAGTCCATTATTTTCAATTGTTTGCTTTGTACATTTTTCATTTGTAATTTCTCTAGATCCTTCTCTAGACAGAGTTCGTGCTCTCTGTACTTGATTCTGCATTATCCTCTGTTTCTAAGTATCATAATGTAGTCTAGACACCTTTCAATGCCTCTTACACTGTTGGAACGTAGTCCCACTCTCCGAAGGACCTTTTACTCGCCTAATAACATCTGATATCCAGTTAACTTTCAGGATGTATTTTGTACGTTCGCTATAGCCGAGGTTCAGGTTCATTATAACCAAATCTTCTTATGCTTATTCGTAATGTAAGTGAAATGGGACCAGTGACTTGAGTTCATTATAACGGAGGGTTCACTATATCCAAGTTCACTATAACCAGAATCGACTGTATATGCTTTCTGCTTATTTGCATGAACTGTTTCGAAATCAATTGGACATCCTTTTGCCATGGACTCGGTGATACGATGGTAGTAATGGTTCTCTATTCCAAAGTGGTGCATATACAGTAAAATCTCTCTTAGCCAGAATTAACTGAGGCAAAAAATAATTTCAGTTTAGAGAGGTTTCAGTTTTATGCAAGTTGACCATTTTATGGCACTTGTAATATCCATATTTCCACCTTGAAAGTAGTAAATTACATCACTTTATTATAATTACTAAAATAATTTAATATATAAAGTATTAATGGAAGAAATCACCAATAAATGAAAATATAATTCTCCATTGACAGCTTCTGAATTTCTCTTCCTGCTATAAGTTGGACCTTTTCATCTTAGGTTAGAGTTTTATGGTCTTTTCAACAATTGGTTAAAAAAAAAAAAGGTTCAACCAACTGTTTGTGAAACTCTGAATTTGTACTGCTTGCTGTCTCTTTCAATGCACAATGCGTACTATGACTTTCTGATACCCTCGCATGGCCTTGAGCAATGCAAATCTGGGCAAGGGGTTATGATTTTCAATGTGGGGCAGGGAGACGTATGAATAGAAGCCATGCCCGTACACCTTCGCATGCTCAGAGAGTCGGGAGGGTGGGAATTCCCCAATGGCCTAAACTTTGAGAGACAAGCAACCCCAAGGGCAAATTCTATGCTCTCCTTCAATGTGTGGCTGCTACAACTAAATTGCATATCACAAGGAAAGAGAATGTAAAACAGGCTTGCAGATGCATTCATTTCATTAAGAGTATTGTGTTTCTCTCTGCTATTTGCATTAAAGTCACTGGAATTCTGTTCTATAAAGGTTTTTTTCTTTATACAACAGGAAAAATTGTTCTCTTTCTCCATTGGACATGTTTTGTTTTATGTTGTGTAAAATACCATTTAACTTCTCAGGCCGGAGAACTTTTCGGGTAAAGGTAGGTTTCTGCTTTGTTCAGGTTCTGGTTTAGATAGATTTTACTGTATATCATCAGTACACAGTGATGTATTAGAAAATGTCCTTTTGCAAAAGAACACTTTCCATCAAGGAGAGCCATTTATTCAAGACCAAAGCGAAAGTTACCAATTCTAGTTTATTTTTGTTGTTTGGTGAACTAATTTTTTAAATTTGTACTACAAATAGACTTTTCTAAATATTCTTCACTTAACTAAAAAATTGTGATTTTTTTGTGTGTCCCTTTGCATATTAACCGTCAAGTGTATCATGCTGCCAAAGATATACATTCACGGCATCCATCAGAGCTTTTGTCAAAGCTACCAGAAATTCCCTTTCCATCAGAGACCGTCTTAACTATGAAGGTGGAAATATGTCTTAGTGCTGCACTTGACCACAAGTTGAAGCTATTAAGAAAATATTTTCTTTATTGAATCCAAATGTGACTAATGCACTAACTCAGCAAAGAAAGTCTCCATATGAAGAAGGAATCCAAAGCAAATAGCCTTTGGTTCACATTTCGTTATTCTTCCTGAGATAATCCTTGAACTCCAAAAATATGATCTTGAGCAGACCACTTCAGCAAAATTTAATTCTACAGCAATCTCCACAGTTTTCCAGAACCAGTAGAGCGATTCAAAGCATAAAGTAATTTAAAAAAAATTGAAGAATGAAATCCAGGTTTGAAAACAATGAAAAAGATAAGTGCAGTTTTACAAGGTGAATCGCATATTATTTCACTGCAAAAGAAATTGCAATATTGACCCCTAAACGCATATGAAGTGGAAATAAAGTTTTTTGTGCATAAGAATATTCTTTCAAATTAGAAGTAAAGAATTACAAAGAAAAAAAATATGATAATTGCGTGTTTTTGTGCATAAGAATATTCTTTCAAATTAGGAGTAAAGAATTACAAAGAAAAAAATATGATAATTTCTTGTTGTTGAAATTAAATAGATTTTTATAACCTGAAAAGTAAAATGTAAGTTATTGGTGGAAAATAAAAGATTTACTTTAATTTCTGTATATTTTTCATTTTAAGGCAAATGCTTTTAATTTGTTTAGAATATTTGCATGCATATTTCATTGTCTTTAATGCAAATAAATCTGCACCATAGTTGTTATGATACAATTTCATTTTAGTACATATGTTGGACCAATCTTAGAGTGGTTTACAAACCAAGCATGGAGAAGTAATTTTATTTTCATTCTAGTAAATATTTCAACTTATTGATGACCTGCAAGCAGGTAACAGTAAACTACACAGGCAGAGCACAATGCTATAATGTTGAATGGGAGTGAATCAGACATGAAGTTAACACTACTAAAAATATGAGAAAAGGCAGAAATGAAAAGGAAGTTCAACTTTTAATACTTATCATTAATTGTAGAAGAAATCCTGTATGAAACTGTGATGGGTATTAATACACTTGGATGAGGTTTACAAGTCATTCTTTCCTCCTGTCATAATATGCTTCATAATCATGTATGAGTACTCGTCATTACATCAATGTTTCAAAAGATACTAATCTTGCATGGACCTGTGTATTATTTATCAAGACTGGCAGTCTTTATGGTACACTTTCTACAAGTTTAACATATTTGATGTTCAAGTCAACACTTGGTACAAGACGGTGTTGATTTCCTCAATTAACTACAGAGCACCAAGAAAGCCTCTCCGCAGTAATACCTTGTTGGTGAGAGAGATCAGAAATTGTGATGGCTGCAGATTGTAACAAGAGAAAATGTAAATTATACCACAATCATCAATCACTTGTTTCCCATTGACCTGATTGCTACCAACGTAAATACTAATTTTGAATAAGAGACTGTGATTGGACTCGGTGTGGAGAGACTTTCCTAGCACACTGTTCTGTACAGTTGAAATGTTTTTCATTGTCAGTTTATTCATCATGAAGCTCCAAAAGTCTTCTGTTGGATTCATGTTGGGGCCGTTCTCTCCTGGCAAGCATGCTAATATTCTTCTCCTCCTTCATGGGAGATTTTTGAGTTTTTTCTTGCTGATGGATATGTCATTCTTTATAAAGGTTTATTGGCCATCATTAAACTAGGGTACCCTTTGTGGCAGACATTAATTTTAAAGAACTTTTCATTATTAATCTTGCTTCATCATATCCTTCTAATGCTAGTCTCAATTGCAATTTCTAAGCTAAATTCTTATGTTTTCTAATGTCTTGAGGGAAGAGCTTAGATATTCTCCCACAATTTTTGATTCTCTTTTGTTATTATCTATCATTGCAATGCTGATTCTATTCACAGAGTTTTGACTTCTGTGCCTTTGCTTAGGGCAAGAAATACAAGACTTCAGCAATATGTTTTTGTGTCTTCCAGAAGAGTATTAACCACTGCAACTTTACTTGCTGTAAACAAAATAATATCTGAACTACTACTTTGGCATTGGTTGCAGAAAATTGCTATATAAATACTAGCTATTATTCAACAGTGATGTAATTAAAAGGTAGATGGCGTATTAGTTCATAAAAATGACTTGGTGCCCAAGATGTCTGCTATTACATTACAAAACTTGGTCTGAAATAGCTTCCAAAATTGTAACTGAATTTAAGATAATCTAGACAAATATTTGGCAAATAGAAAAAATGAAACTCTCATCATTTTGTGAACAAGTTCAGAATTATTAATAATCGCCTCTCCAACATACACATACACGTACACATTCTGCCATCTATTATATATGATTGAATTGAGAAAAAATAGTATATATACACATACTTTCTGTAGCTCGTTTCTTTTGTCATTAATTTAATCAGTGATAATATTAAATATTTTATTGCTTTTGAAATATTAAACAATAAATATCAGTTCCAGCAAATGATTGATGAATGTTGGTAGATGCTGTTACTATATTTTTCTTACTATAATATTCAGAGTTACTAAAGTAAATATTCAGCCTATAAATGAAGAGTACTCTATCAAATTGAGCAATTATGAACAACTTAAAAGAAACAAATATTAATAGAAAAAACGCAAATAAGTTACAAAGAAACACTTCCAAGTTTACTTAGTTGACTGTTATCATTGTTATCGTCATGTGTGAATAGAAATATCGATATATGAATTTATATTTTAGGATGAAAAAATGGTGAAAGTTATTAATTTATAACTGCATTATTAAATGCAGTTTATAAATTTAATGGTTTTAAAATCAACAGCCAAATTAATTTTGTTTTTAAAGAACACTGTTCTTCAGTAAGAATATATTGAATAATGTATAATAATATTTTGTATGTAAACAATTTTTCAGTATTGGAGTTATCTTTACACCACATCCATGCCAGGAAATATTAAAGAGTGGGTTGACGATCATATGAATTGTGAGGATATTGCGATGAACTTTTTGGTTGCCAATATTACTAACAAAGCTCCTATAAAGGTCAGTATGTCAATGCCCTTTCCATATTTGTCAGTGTATGTAACAATTGTAATGTAACAATGATTGCCTAAAGATTTGTGTTTATTTGCATATCAGAGACATCTTTTTATTCATGTTAATTTTATTTTAGGTTACTCCACGGAAGAAGTTCAAATGCCCCAAATGTGTCAATACAGAAATGTTATCAGCTGATATTAATCATATGATGGAACGTTCATTATGCATTGATCGATTTGCTGCTCTCTATGGTACGATGCCTTTACAAACTGTAGAATTTCGAGCTGATCCAGTGCTTTACAAAGATAATTTTCCAGAAAAGCTTAAAAGATTCAATGATATTGGAAGTTTGTAGAAATCTTTTTAGAAATATTAATCATAAAAGTTCTTCTATGTTCATTATTTTCTGTGATCTTGTATATGTAAAGATTTATATTATTTTCATTATTAATATATTATATTTTACATTTTATAAATGTATTAAAATATAGGTAAATAAATATTGAAAGTTTTTATCAAAAATACTTTCACTGATTTTTATTTTCTCTGCTTATTATCTTATCCCTCTTTATTATGGTGCTCTAACTTTTCTATGAAAATGTAAATTGTTTTAAATCATGCGGTACAGTAAAATTTATCAAAGTAACATGTATTATTTTTATTGTTATTCCCAAGTCTCTCTTTAACATTTTTAGAAACTAACTATAATTTTAAATTTATTATAAAATATAAATATAATTTTCAAAATTGGGAAAAATATTTTTTCCCCCAACACAAATAAGAAGAAAAAAAGTGAACAACTTGAGAATAGATATATTGCAGTGTCATCAGAGAGTTACTATGAGTATTTACAATAAAGTTATATGTATCATGGGTGTTATTGAAGATTTTGCTAATATTAGGTTTCAAATAGGCATGTTTTAAATCTGAAATCAATAAGTATATATATTTTGTATCGCTATCTTCACCTTCAAAATAATCTGTTCTCCTAACGTTTCTGATAAAAATGCAACATTCACTTTGTTGCATATGGATGTTAATATCAAGTTTCCGGGTCTCCTGTGATATGAATATATTTAATTTCCAGTCATTTAAAGGCAAATACTGCAAATAATCAAATAGGCCTATATGTAATACTAGCTTTCACTAGAGTAAATTAGAAGATTGAGGATACATTAATGGAAATGTCATCTGCCATTATTAATGTTTGAAATATTTAATGACGTCAGTTCAAAAGTCTACATTCTAAACAATTTATAAACTTGAACTCGCATTCTTTGTTATAGAAAGAGTTCTTTTGCCCGTCTAGAAGTGTTGACTGCAACAGCCCTCTTGTGAGCGAATGCGATATTTTTGAAAAGGACATAAATAGGCGGGTTAAAATATAGCTACATGCGAAGTCTTGTTCGTTGGAAGACAATAACTTATGAATCAGAATTTAACACACGGGTTTCAACCAAGAGACGGAAAAAACGCTACTATAGAATTACACTACCTCGCAGAATGTCACATAACTCGCAACAAAAATCAGGATTTGGTTAGCGAATCTTGTTTTCGGAACCTTTGCAAGAGAATTACATGCGACGCATACATTGCAATTTGCGGAAGAGCTACTAGTAGAGGCCTACGTGCTTTTCTCGTAATCTAAGCTAACAAGTCGCGTTAACATTATCTTAACGTGCTTGAATTGTATGCAACAATGTAAGTGTATTTTCTCAGGAAAAGATTGTAAACAAAGTACCTACAGAACGTATTAGTAAAATTTCACAATAAAACAACTTGCTGCTGCCTCTTCAAGATTAACTTTGACATGGGGTGTTTACTATGCAATTTTGGCAAAAGAGCAACATGTATTTATCAGATGTGCGAGACTTGAAGTAAACAATACACTCATATGATACTGAAAAAAACAACAAAAAACACACACCCATAAGAATGATTATTAGTAAAACTATAATTTTAATAACTCGGGGCAGAACATTGACAGATAATAAAGTGTTTTATATACTGTATTGTTTCTCGGAAGGCGTATGTAACCTGTATTTTACATTATTAGAATGGTCAATCGCATTTAATTAAGAGTGAATTACTTCTTCAATGGTTGTAAGGAATATCAGGTTTTACTGCACGGTTGTATTGTTGGGACCTAACAACCTTCAATATAGACCTGCTAGGGATGCAGTGCCAAGTTATTCATCTCCATAATCCGAGGGGGTGTGACGATTTAGGAAGATATTTTGGTAGGCTTTAAGAACTTCTTCACCTCACGTTGAGCGCGCACATGCTTGTGCCCAAATCGGGTCATCGTTGGAAAACACAATGATGTGTCGTACACGGTATGCACTTGCTTGCTGTAAATTAAGCCATTGATTCTAAAGCTCATCAATGGTGGTGGCATTGTGTCATTTGATTTCCCTAATTATATTCCGAAAATAGAATACTACTGTTATATGCAATATAAGCTATCTTTTGATCTCTTTTTCAGACGTCGAACTCCCGTCTATTCATAGATAACGATTGCGCTGGGCAGAAGTCTCCATATTTTCTCAATATGTTCTTACATATGTGCAAAAACAATTAAAAAGCTTTTTGCTTCCGCAATAAAATTTTACCAAATAGGAAATTATACCATTTCAAGATAAGATCTAACAAAATGTTCTTCAGTGCTTAACTTTTGGACTCTCCAGTAGAATTTACGAACTGTTTCTAACAATTATTGCGTTTGCCCATAAGGATGGATCTTTGTTTACCGTATTAGGAGAAGTTTACCTAATTTGGCAACGGTGACTTCTAAATATGGAAGTGAGGCTCTGCCTATAGACCAACTTGTATTCTTCCGCCACAATACTAATATTATTTAACACATCCGTGCTTATTGAGCAGAAGTGGGCTTGAATAAAATATATTAATGAATATTAGATTGTATATGAACCATCCAAAAGACGTAACAAAAGAGTTATTTTCATTCTTGTTGGAAACTACTTTCTTCCTGTAACTCATCGTGTTTGCTGGCGGCAGTGATGCACGGAGGTCAAATTACGAACAGTCGCGCTGGCCGCGCTGTAGTGGCAATACGGCTGGAGGGGCTGTGGTGTGGTGGGGTTGTTGCATGTTTGACCCCGTTAGCAAATCGTATGTACAATGTTGAGATATTTCTAGTTCGGTACAGTGATGGAGACCCCTACAGGAGGGGGGAGGGATTCCCGATATATGGGATATAGTATGTCGCTTTTAAGTGGTGAAACGTCTCCGGAAATTTACGGAGGTGCTACGCACAGTAGACCTTCTACGTCTGTTAGTTCTGGTGTGTCAAGATCGACGATGTCGTTACCAAGTACGTGTAGTGCGGGAATGCAACGCGGATTGAAAAGACCGTCGTCTGATGTGTGTTTTGATCCAGAAGTGTCGGCTGCAAGATCCAGCATGTCATCTCAAAGTGGGCTGGGCTTATCTACGGAGTGCGGTTCAGACATTGGGGATGATGGGTTTTCTCAGGCGCAGAAGAAGACTCCACCACCGAATGGGAAGAAGACTAAAGGCCGTGTCAAAATAAAAATGGAATATATAGATAACAAGCTTAGAAGATATACTACTTTCTCGAAACGGAAGACTGGCATAATGAAAAAGGTAAAGTCACGTGTTCTGTGTTTATAGTGAACGGTGTGTCTAATTATAAAGACTAGGAGTGCAACCACGCCAAAATCATTTATTTTTTCTCAAAATAAAAAGGAGTTGTTTGGAAATTAACATATTTTCATATTTAAAAAAAAATGAAGGCAACAACAAATTTCAGTAATATAAAGCCGCAGATGTTAATTTATTGTCGTGTTTGGGAATAGTATGGTCATCTTTGTTATCTGTGACGCCCCAGGATTTTTACGTTTGATTCGGAACTTAAAGGACGTGTTGTTTTTTTCTAGGCTTACGAACTGTCAACATTGACAGGCACCCAGGTGATGTTGCTAGTCGCTTCTGAGACCGGTCACGTGTACACTTTCGCTACACGAAAATTGCAACCGATGATTACTTCAGAAGCAGGAAAAGCATTAATTCAAACGTGCTTAAATTCTCCCGACCCTCCTCCTACTGGTGTGGGTGGAGACCAACGAATGTCAGCTACAGGTTTCGAAGAAACTGAGCTGACGTACAACATTGGAGACGAGGAACAGAAAGTAAGGCAGCTGGTTTATGGCGGTTCACCTCATTCACACTCACAACACATGGGCGCAGGTCCTACCCAACAACATCCCCATGCTCACACTCAGCACTTCCAACAACACCCTGGGTCCCCCCACCATCACATGATGGCACCCCCTCACCCACACACACAGTCTCCTCCTACTCATTTGATTCCATGTTCAAGTCCAGGACCGATGATGGGAGCTGGGTATCCACAACCATCACCCCATGGAAGCTGCCCTTCTCCGCTTCCCCCACACCCTGGCTACCCACCTCCTCATCCACATTTGTCTCATTCACATCCTCAACGGTAGTGAGATTTACAAACATCTTATAGGAAGAAGCGACCATGCATATTCAAGTAGAAGAATTGTTAATTGAATTGTTACTCTGTAAATTAATAGTTTCAAATATATTTTAGTGCTGCCTGATATTGTGTCTTTTAAATTTGACAAACAAAAGCCAAAATAACGAGGAGAGAATTTTCAAGTAAATGATAAAAAATTGATTTTAATTTATTTGGATGCTTCTTTCTATAAAGTTTTATTACATTCAAATTGTGCATGCTTTGGTTGGATGCATTTAAAAACGACACACTTGTCAAGTTCTGTGTTAATATTTGCTGTAATTAGGTTTCTCTCTGAATGTACTGCTTTTCAGTATTGTTTACCATGAAGCATGCAAGTTTTATTATATTTCAAGACTTAGTAGTGTTTTGCATTAGGGGTGGAATACTGTGACTGCAATTTTATATTTATAATTTTTTTCTTTTGGATAAGAGTAATGAACTGATTTATTACTTTTATAAGATGGTCTGAACAGTTGTTTTTATCTATAATATCTACATTGCCAAGTTTGAATTTTCATTCTACTTCAAGTTGATTTTATGAAGTTAACTAATACAAATCATTATTAAATATTCCATCCCTAAAAGTATTGGTGTGGTCACAATGATATAAAGCATATTATTATTTGTTATGTTTTGTTTGTGTATTACTTTGTACCTTTTTTACTTTGTTGTGTTCTACAAAATTATTACTTCATTTTTTGCAAAACTGTCATTTGATTTATTTTTAACTAAAAGATTTTATTGGCACATAGTGACTTGTCTTGGTCAGCTAATCCTTGATAAATAAATTTTGATTATTTAGAATTGGCTTGGCTGTAATTTATTAAAGATTTTGGATATGCCAGTGAATTTTCTTCTTTTGGCTTTACGTATGATCTGATTCTTGAGAGGGCTCTGGGAGAGCATATTTATGATCTGTCTCTAGTCTTGCTTTTCTTTATTAAGGATGTGCTGATCATAAATGTATGAATGCATGGTACATTCTTGCAGATGTTTGAATGTGTGTTTGTGCATGACTGTTTATTCGATACGATTGGACCTTTTGTTTGTGTGGTATTCTTTTTTTAATTTTTTTTTTCTGTGGGAGTGGAATGAGGGAGAGAGAAGATAAGGGTTGTGGTTATCATATGGCAGTTGTGAGCCTTGTATATGCATTAACAATGTAGTGCCAAAGGAATTTGGTTGAACACACCAATTCCTAATCATTTTTTAATTTTATATTTGTGATTTTAGTCAAAACATAATTTATGACTAGCTTTTTATAAGTTAATCTGTAGTAAAAAGTACTTATAATTGCAGAAATGCATATAATTTTGTTTGTTTTTAATGTGAATTTTTGAAACACTTTAATTCAGTTCTAAACATGTAACTTTGCCATCATAAGAGACCGTAGCTTGTGATAAAATTGTACGTAGATTTTTCGGTTAACTGTGATGGGCTAAGAAGAGCTAGTGTGAACTTTGTCCAGAATTCTGCGCATCATAAAGTGGCTCATATGCATCATCATTAATTGTGAAAAATATTCATATAAGATTTACCTGAATCTGCATTTTGCGTGTGTGTACTTTGAAGATTCAGAGCAAGTGAGCAGATGTAATCTTTTGGTATAATTGTGTACATGTATGTTTGAGTGAAGTAGAAAGAATTGTTTTTAAGCAAGCCTACATACATGTATACAAACAGAATTGTATGCAATACTCTCTTCACTCTAGCTTGTATGACCAGTGGGAATGTTCTAGTGATGTGTTCCATTGAAGTGTCTGTTCATTAGCATGGATTTTATATTAATGAATGATGAACATGTTGATGAAACTCAGGGTATTATTGAGAAACACGTTTTATGTATTCATTTGATCTTTAGGAAAGCAGATAAAAATAGTCTTTCTGTTTGGAATCAAATATGAAAGAATAACATTCCTTGATTGAAAAATCTCATATGTGAATAAAGTATAGCCTTTTTGATAGGCATTTTAAGAAAATTTTTGTATCCCTCTTTCCCCCTTGCAATGTTGTTCCCTTTACAACTAATTTATTTTGTAAAAGTACAATTTAGATATTGAATTTACCAAAGTGCTGTGAATTGCTGTAGTTGGTTTGTGTAATACTTATTAAAAGTAGACGAACCAGTTTTATGCATGGTAAATTGTTGCTTAAAAAGTATTTGGCATGTTTTGGCTGCAGCAAGTTATGCTAATTTAGAGTAGTTCATAGACCTTTTATTTATTGATTAATTTTTTTTTTTTTCAAATACGGCTTTTAGTGGCTGGAACCAGATTTGTTTCATAGGCAAAGCTTGTATTATTATTTAAGTTTTCACGAATATTTTTGTTGAATAATAATATTAATATGTAGAACATTATTTTCATGGGTACTGATTGAAGGAGAGTATTTTACTATTTTCTCAGAGATAAGAGGTCAACTGTAGAATGATAAAATGTGTAATTTTATGGTTTATTCCATAGAAAACCTTAAATTAACACGGTGTCAATAAAATGAGAAGTCCAAGGCTAGGATTTATTCTTTGTGTATATAGTAAAATCGTTGCAGTGACTAGCGAGTTGATAAAGTAGTTCAGCCGTAATTTGGAATCAAGGTTTTACCAAACCAATTTTTCTCAGATTTTGTTTGATTGTAGAGTTTCAATATTTCCTCCAATTTTGTTTTCATTGTTTATTGAAAAAATTGTTTTTAAATTTTTCAAAAACTGAGAAACAATACTTGTGTCAGGGTAAACTTTTTTAGAAAACCATTTTAAGAATAGATAGGATAAAAAATACTTCAGGCATGTCTCTTGTTTGGTTGGTAGTTGTAGGTTGTGGGAACAGCATAAAAGAATCCTGTTGTACAAACTATTGCTGCTTTGGTTTGCAAAGAATGATTAAGTATTGTTCATGTTGTTTGATAGACGTGTTTTTGTTAATGCACTTCATAAAAACGTCATTTTTTACTGCATACTATGAAATTATTGAAAGAAAGTTTTGTGTTTCTGTAGAAATTTGTTGAATTGTAATTTTTGATCATGACGTTAGTTTTTCGTGGTTTATAATTTCTGGAAAACATGATGTAGGAGTGATGCAAATTGTTCATTTATAATTTGCGATGTTCGTTATCCTTTTTTTCCTGCCTAAAAGGCGTTTGCCGGAAGATAATTCATGCATGATTTATCATTTTCAAATGATGATTGGCCAACTTACATTCAGATTATATTTTTTTAACAGAGTGCTTAAAAAAACAGTCTTCACAACTGCTCAAAATAAAAATGTATACTTACCATTAATGAGGAGCATACTTATTACTGTGACTAGGAAGGGAATGGTTCAATTAATGTATTTAATAAACAAATTCTGTGTTTAAAAATATTTATTTAGAACTTTTTTCATACAGATAATTACGCATTTTCAAAATAAACAAAAGTTTATTTTCATTTGGTTCAAATATTTTTTCTAAAAATGTTCATTTGGGGCGAAGGTAGTCAAACTCTAATAAATCAAAGCGATCACTTTGAATATTTTTTTACTTGTTTAAAAGGATTGTTTATTTCTGGCTTCAGTCACGGTCAGCGCTGTAGTTTTCATTCCTGAAACAGAGTTAAACAGAAATTTATATGTGGTGAAATACAAAGACCATTACGATATTGCGAATTATTTTGTGACCTTCAAAAAAACCTTCCAAATAGATGTCATTGTAAATACGGAATGAATATCAATGCGCGATCAGGTCGTTTTCATAGTTTCCGACCGTTTTCGGATTTCCAGAAATTACGTTCATAATGTAGGGATTTGTATTTATTGGAGGACTTGCGTTCCTGCCAGCTCTGCGTGAGATTTTGTCCGTCGTAACTTTTTTTTAAACCAACGCTGCGCTTTGTGCAATGCCGCAACATGCGTGTAATCAGTCGTGCGTGTAACCGCTGCCTATTTAAAAGTTGCGCTTCTTATCGCAAACTAGGAAATGAACGCATCAGAGCAACGTCACTTCACTTTCAATGAATATTGAAGTGCGTCACTTCCGTCGCCACCCATCCGCTTTGTTGGTTAGTGGAGTATTTTATCAGCAGCGTAAGAGATGGCACTTTCGAACGGGGCAAAGACATGAATGGAGTCCTGAATCTGAGACAGCAGGCTGTTTCGCGTGATAGGGATTAGTAAAATTCGTAACAAACGTTTTCGTCTTTTGAAATTTGTCGCATTTTTATCGGAAGGATTTCATGTGAAGGAATGCCGTCTTCGTAGTAGTGGCAGCAGCAGAAGTGCACTGACGTTGAATCTGCCCAAGGCACTGTCAAACCCAGAGGCGACAAACTCCCCGTCTTGAAGAGTAAAACTAATTTGTGATTAAATTGGCAATCTGTTCGGAATATAATATTTGGAAATGTAATCACTTTTTTGGAAACAATGTTTTGTGTTAATCCGGTTTTGGACTCGGCCTTACGAATATTTGCTTTGATCAAGACTATTACGAAAACGTTACTTTTTAAAAATATTTCCGATAGATACAGCTCAGTTGATAGTAGTAAATTGAAATAGAATTGCAGCCTGAACAATTGTCTAATTTCCTTGGTAGTGACATTTTTGGTCAGAGCGCAAAACTTCGAGGAATGTACTAACGAGCTAAAACAATTTTTCTTTCTGGGGCTCCTCTTACTTTTTTGTAACCAAACATTTTTGGTCGCAATAAAACTTGATGAGATGGAGTTCAAACGCGTAGGTAAGACAATTGCATTAATGGTTTATTTGCATAATTGTTAGTTCTGTGGTGGATTGGGGCTATTTACCAGAAAATTCCGAGAAAATGCTTTTCTAAATGGTTCATCGCAAGTAGGTCACATTTTTATATCGTGAACAGGTAGATTTCCAATAAAGGTTCCCTTAAACATTTTAGTGTGCGTTACTCACTAGTACCTACGTGGAATTCAGTCGTCTCCGTTTTCTGTTGCTTAGTACTACTTAGTATTTTATCTCTTTGAGATCTCGAGTAAAAATGCCATGAAAAGCAGTTGCTCCCAGCAGGTGTCGAAGCATGTTTTTTTGCGCGAAACATTCCCCTTTGATATCTAGAATGCACTTTAGGTATTCGAGAATGTCTGTTTTTGTACGTTGGTCCTACGTAGAAGTTTCTAATATCCACCTTTTATTTTCAGAGAAACTGTAGATTTTTGTTTGTAAAGCCCTCGACCACTGTCGTGAAATCATTTTAGCTTTCCAAAATATCTATCAATATCCCACATAAAATGTGAAACAACTTTACCAGATTTATTTGCCTGCGTAAATTGCAATTCTTAGAATCGTAGTGGATATTTGGATAAGGCAGGCAGAAACGATCATTGAAGTTTGTAGGTAATTCAGAGCTGACGATAAATCTACGCTTCACAGAGCCAAATAACTTAACTATTCCCTGTTGCCCTGGATTTTCCACTTAAGTTTCTTTCGATTTCGGCAATTGGAACTTCTCCGTTCCAGAAGTGAAAATGTAGAAAATGCAGAAAATGCTCCGTATTATGAAAAAAAGATCTAGAATCCTCTTGGAGCTCCTATTAAGTTCCTATGCTCTCCTTTGGATTTAGTTTATCCCTAACTAGTAAAGCGGCGTCCGTCCGTACCTTTTACTTTTTCGTAAACCCGCTATTTCGATAGAAAAAGTGGCCTTTTCTTTCTCATTTGCGAAGTGTGTCATTTTGTGTGTGTAGTTTTTATTATATACGACTTGGGGGGGGGGCTCATTGTTACTGAAGTAATGTTTTCTTCTAGAAATTTTGGGGGTACTGTGCACGAACTCCCAGCGAAGTTTTTTCAAAAATATCTTTAAACTTCTTTTAATTTTGTTCAAATAGACCATAGTATACTGATGAAAATGGCGCTGGCGCGATTTTCGTTAATCTCTGAATTTTCGAACATTGCAAAAGTGCAAATATTTTTCGATGCCCTCTTAAAAGTAAATTACTGAAAATAGTTTTTTTTTTTTTTTTTTTTTTTTTTTTTTTAACAGAAATCTGTTCTTTAATATTTGATCTTGAAATGTCATGAACACGGATTAAAATGTAGTACTTTCACGTCATTTCGAGTGAAATGGTGATTATTTAAAAATGTCTGCAAGATCTTCCAAACGGCTAGACATTTTCTCTCAACATTTTTTGCTTGAATATAACAAAGTTCACTTCATAATAAGTCGTTGGCCCCATCTTCATTAAAACCTCTGAATTTCGAAAATCACAATTGTTCAACTTCCTTTGATACGTGCACAGTATTCACTTCTTCCCATAGCACGTCATACGCAGTTTTTGACGTAAATAAATAAATGTTTCGGGAGCGTTTGTGTATTGTCAGCGCTGATGGCGTAATGGATGAAAGCTCTGATCGCGGGGCGTATGAACTGAAGTTAGAGTTCCAGCCTAGGCAGACATTTTTGTGGGTTCAACTAGTATATGATTTCTTAACCGTTAAAATACCGCGAGAAATGCCGTTGCAGAACCATTCGTTCTCGTTCCATTTCGCGCAGGCGTTAAATGCAAGACGCACCCAGCCCCAGCTCCGAAATCGCGCCTTTTGGAAACGTAAAACGTATGCGATAGCTTACGGAGTTGCGCCTCTTGCTCGTTGCCGTGCGTTTTGAGCAAATGTAATTAATACTATGCTCCCTGTTGTGCGTAGGATCCGCAGATCTCTCGTTATGTTGGTTTTAGTTAGCAACGTCTAATATTGTTCTCGTATGTCAATCGGTACTAGGTTTGTTCTGTGGTGTCAAGTTTTTTGATAGAACATTTTTAAATCTTGCGGAAAGTAAATAATACATTTAGTCTAGAGAATATGTCGGGAAAGAAAGTGCACAAAACAAAAACTGTAAAAGAATATTACCTAGATATTAAGTAATTTGAAGCGAAAGAATTGTACTAAGCAGGTTCTTTTTGGATGCTTTATGCAAAATGTAATGCAATCTAATTACGGACCAAGCTAATAATATATTCCAGTCTGAAATGTTTAAAATATTCCGTGATTCTGATAAGTTTCTCTGCTCGTGTTCTTCCGTCTGATGACTTCCCAAACGGTGCAAATCCCGTGCAGATAGTCTGGTTTAATCAACGACAGCAAGCAGCTTGCTCGTTACGCCCACCGCAGAGTGCGTTGTTTGAGTGCGCGTGTTGTACGGGGAGCAGGTCGGTGCGTGCGTGGCCGCGGCGGAGCGCCGGGCGTTGGGCTGCGTCGAACTGGGCGTGGTCGCCCTCGAGTTCCTGTCGCGCCACCTTCGGCGTGTTTCCGCCGCAGTCTTCTCCCAGGATTTTCTTGCGAACGTCGCGTTTACGTGTCGTGGCCTTATTCCACTTGCGGAAAAATGAAAGACGTGCCCCAAATGCAATGATCTGCGTGCGTAAATTGCTTAATCTCTTTCGGAAAAGTTTAATATTTTTTCAACTTAAGTTATTTCTTTCTTCCACTGGCAGAATGTTCTCAATGTCTCGAACTGTCTTTCCAGGCTCGGCATTTGAAGCTCAGTGAAGTTCGCTGGTCTGATCCGAGACAACTTAGAACAAAAGCGATGTTGCTCGATTTCCATTTTCCATACAGTTGCTTTGTAAGCAAATCGTTACTGTGCGTCGATTTTCGTTTTGTCGCGAATTGCCTCTGGATACGGTTCATAGGATTTTGAATTGTAATAAATTTCAAGTCGTGCGAAAGAAGTATAGGCTAAAATAATGAAAGCAATCGGGAAGTAAGTTACTAAATATTTAAGGTATATTTGCGTCTGTATAAGCCAAAACGGCAACAAATACAATAATAATAATAACATTAATAATAACATTAATATTTCAGTCTTCCTCAATTTCTGTGTAGTGTGTACACGTCAGTTAAATAATAAAAATCTCAAATGTTTTTATTAGAGGTCCACTCACGCATGTGTAACGAGGTAACATCTGTGATTTTGTTAAGTAATTTGAATTTCTTACGAGAAAATAATACATGCGGCGATCGCGTAGTCTGGGAGTTTTGATTTGACTGATAGATAGCTAAAAACGACTCGAATTTCAGAAACAGGAGGCTTTCGCATACTCTCTACTAAATAGAGCGTCAAATAGTAATCATCTAGGGAGGGAGATCAACGAACATTTATATTATTGCACCTTGATAATGGTGCAGACACGCGCAATTTGTTTTCCTAAAATTTTAGTAGTTATAATCTGATTAGCGGAGTGTGTTCGTAATTTGAACTAAAAATCTACTCGAATAGCAGTGCAATAATATCATAGTTGCAATTATAATTGGTTTACGATTTCATGCATTTTCTGAATTTGACCAAACAATTTGATAATCTGACATTTTGCGTTTCTCCGGGAAGAAGCCGTATTAAAAATTATTCTAATGTTGTCAATCAAATAGGACTTTCGTTTAAGATTTTATATATTTCGTGCAATATTCAGAGATGCTTTAAGTACCGTAGTTAGATTGAACTCCATACTATTAGAGCTCGCCAAACTTTTCATAAACGATAAGGTCTTTCATTAATCTGCGCTCAGCGTACTCGTGCGGTCTGGTGAGAGACCCGTTAAATTAACCTTAAAATGTTAATCCTTACGTTTAAAATTGTATCCGAATGTATAGAATATTTTAGAAATTGGGCGTAGCTCTCTTCAGGCAGGGAATCTCATCGATTCCTAAAATGGAAGGCCGCGGCGCGGAGTCGAATGAAAATCTGGTCTGGGCCGGCTTTTTGGGCAGACCTGTCGGAGAACGCGAAGAATTCCATCCACGCGCGCTTTCGGATCGAAAGGGGACAGATGTGCTAAAGGGCCATTTTTCTGCAGCGAGGGCGGCGTCAGCTGCTGGGTTGCACTTACTGTTCGTTGTCCGGGAAGAATGCCATTGAAATACTTCGGAAATGGTCTCTATAAATAAGAATAGCATTGCATAAAAAGCGAGAAATCCTGGAGTGGATTGATCCTGTGGTGTCTGGTCAGCGATACATTTTACTTCGTATTCACGCAGGAACACAACACCGATATTATTAGATCGCGTGAGTTATTCGAATCGTGAACTGAAATATTTCCGCAGGAAGTGCGTGATGAGTGTTGTATTAATTTAGTTCACCTCTCCTGCATATGCTATCGTAATAGGTAATCTCGATACGATATTTCACGATGATACATTTAAGTAAATTTGCTGTTCGAATCATGCGCATCTGCAGACGAAGTTCCGATAGCAAAGTGGCCCCGCGTTTGTAGCTCAGTTTTAGGTGCTGAATATTGAATAAAAGGTAATTTAAGAATTGACTAGACGTCTGCGGAAACTGGTTTTTAGGCTTAGACGATTTTTGTGGACACATTGTTTTGTTACTTATGTCTTGATAAGTAATATTTTTAAATTTACATTCCCCTTAAATCAGGTATTGCCTCTACATACAGTTGTCGCAAGCGTAACGCGGTATAACTAATAAAATTTCTGAAATACGCCGCGAGGAAACTTTCAAAGGATCGAAGCAACTCGACTTGATGTCGGCCATTTTGTAAACGCCCGCAGACAGATGTTTCATTTTTCTGAAGTGTAGAGGTCGAGGAAGAACTTCATATACAATTGAAGGATGGATATTTGTTTAAATTTTCAAAATGTTAAAAAAAAAGAAACTTGTCTTGAAATTGCTTGCCCTTGTTTTTTAAGAATAATTAGGACACTATGATATTCTGTTGTCAGTATTGAAAGAAATTGCTGCTTAGAATTGTTTTATTGGAAGAATTCTCATTAACAAACTAGTGGTGCTACTGCAGCACATACTTCCTCTCATTATTTGTTCATTTTGCTATTTTCAAAAATTCAAGGTTCATCAAAAATCGGACTTGCTCGGTTTTTGTTATCGTACTTCACACTAACAGAGAAAAAAATTAAAGAAAAAATTGAACTGTTTTTGAGGAGATATTATTTGTAAAATTTCTTTTATTGCGCGCCACAATACCGGATATTTTGAAAAAAAAAAGTTGAAAATAGTTTTTAAAGATTGTATTTTAAAGAACAGCTTTTATTGTAAAAAAACAACTTATATTCATTATAGTAGGAACATGCTGAAAAAATTAAACTTTTGCTATATTCGAAAATTCAGTGAAGTTAACGGAAATCGCATCTGCGCCATTTTTATAAGCGTACTTTATTACTTTCTAGGGGGAGAAACGAAGAAAAAGTTTGGAGCTTTTTTAGAGCAAAGAACATGTCAAAATCAAAAGATCGTTTTAAACACAAGGGGCCGCGATATCAGCCAAAACGATTGAGAAATAACACTTTTGGTGAAAATCCTACCTACGGTTTAGCCGCTAGGCATTGTTCACACAGACAGGCGGACAGGCATTTTGCCATAAACCAAGTTTTCGGTATCACAAAACGTTGATTCTGTCTACATAATGTTTTAGAGGAAGTTATTTACTACACGTAGGCGCAAGAATGATCCATCTTTTCGGTGTGGCCGACTCATAATACGAGTTTTTCTGACGAAAAAGCGCTGTTTCGCTGCAGCATAACAATACTATCTCTATGCTAGGTAAGAAGTTTGCGAGAAAGTAAAATTGTGGTGCCTTGAAACGACAAAAGTTCGTTATCCGAAAAGAACGTAGTTATTGAGGGTCATTGGGAAAGTTCTACGAAATAATGAAACGCCGGGGTTGAAAAAGGGCAGGGTAATTTTTATTGCGTTTGGGGTAAGCCATTTTAATTTGCGTTGTTCTGACAAAGCATTGAGTCAACGTTGCTGTCGGTAAATCTGTGGCGTAAAAGCATAAGGGCGAAGTACTTGTATAATTACTTTATCTATAATATAAATTAAAGCAATATGCGCGTTCGTGAATTGAAATGTTTTCATATTAGTAAGATATGAAAACTCGGAGACTTACAGAAAGCTATTGATAGTGTTTTGTTTTCAGTTGATGCCAATGACGTGTGAAGGGAAGGAAGGCATAACGTATTTTGTTTTTGTTGCTTGTTGGAAAGTCAATGAATAGATTAGTTCACGGTGCTGAATAATAAGTAAGGGATGTTCATAACAAAACGAGTGTTATTACGAGCAATTTATCGTCTTCTCCTTTTCACAGAATTCTTCGTTTTGTTGAATAGGAATTGAAAGGCGATCATTTATTCAGATATGGTAAAACTAATTATAATAACGGTGGAAAAATCAATTGTCGTTTTCGGTGTAGTGCTAATTTTAGTTTTATCATTGATTTCCGCTAACTAGGTTTATAATCGTCCTATGAAGGTTAGGATTTTCCTATATACAAATTCTGTTGTTTGAAAATATGAACAAATGTCGTTATGGGTTTACGTACGTGATAGTGTAAATGAAACGCAAAGCGTCTTTCTTCAATAAGATACAAAAGATCTGTTTCGGCAGTTGACTACTGTATAAAAGCGTTATAACAATTACTTTTAAATTGCAATGCAGAAATATTACCGACCCAGGGGCAAATAGATCTTAGGTTTTCTGAAAAATCAGGAATTACAGACGTAACAATAATAGAGTTGAGTGTTCGCGAGGCGGGTTTGCAAAGTACCATCCCGACGCCAGAAGCAAATTCGAGGCACTGGAGGAGAAGTTTCGTTACTGGGCGCTAGGGACGATGAGTTCCACGCCCCAGCCGGAAACGGGCGGTCGAAACGGCTGCCGGTGGGCGCAGCCATCTGGCCGCAAAGGACAGTCGGAAGCCTCGATTCAGCTGCAAACCGGGGATTGTTGAACGACTAGGGCCACGTTCCCGAAGCAAAAGGTGCACCGGCTGCGCGACTGCCCGCAGGGGTCGGTTTTGTGGGCGCGGGAGCGCATCCCGGCGCCAGCCTGCGTGAAGTGCCTCGCGCTGGGCCCTCGCGGCTTTCGCTTTTCCCTCGGCGCCTCGACGCAGCCTCGCGCGCCCTCGCTGCCGCCTCGCACTCGCATGCTGCCTCTGCGTTGCTGCCTTCGCTCGCGGGAGAAGGAATCAGGCGCTGTTCTAACTAATCTCGGGGACGTACATGAACGCAAAGGAAAATTTGTTTCATTGTTGTTTGGGGGCAACCGTTTGTTCTGTGTAGAGCAAACAGACGGGGAAACTTTTTAAATTCATGGTTTTCCAAATGCGTGCGCAGCCTAAAATCAGGAATGGGGCAGTTTAATTTCTGCCCCCCCTGGTCCCTTAAACTTTTTTTATTTACGTAAGACATGTTGTCATTAAATGAAATAAATCGGACTAAAATAATGAAATCATTATCTTAATGATACAATCAACAAATACAATTAATTTTTTGTCAAACCGTTTACAGGGTTGGCAGATAGCTTGCAACGCCTCTTCCCCATATGTGTAACAAATTTCCAAATTGTCGGGTTAAAAAACAAAAAAAGTCAGGGATTGAAGATATTTACAGAAGTTTAAATTTTTATTATGGAATGCTAAGGGAACCCTTTCAAAATTTTCGTAAGAGTCAGTTTCCCTCCTTACCACGACTGTTTTTTTCCTGTTCCTTATCTAGGTTGGAGGTTATTATTGTTTTCGCTCACACAACTTACGTCATACACAAAAGATAGTAATGCCGCGAAAAAACGAGTCTCAACTTCATTGATGCGCGAAGGTGCTGGGAGCGGCGAGGCCTCCGTCAATGGGAGGCGCGCTCTGTGTGCAGTTTAGCGCCGGGCAAACTGTTCGAACGGTGTGTCACGAGTGCCGCGCGGAATAAATCATTCAAAAATCTTCAATCCCTGCAGTTGTTTTACGAAATGTTTTCTGTGTTTCATCAATTTTCGATGTCCAAAACGAATATTTAACGGCTTTTTTTAATAATTATGGAAAGAGTACGTTTATATAAATATTTTTACTGCCATCTGGACTTTGATTTGGATATTTGATTCCCTTAATTTTATTGGATTTTCGAAACGTATTGAGATTTAAATTAAAATATATTTAATGTATGGAGACTTGAGAAGTTCTTGCAAAATATGATGCGCCTCCACCCCACTCTTTACCTGTTACTTCTAAAGTTTTGTCTTCTAGAATAATGTGTGTCTAATAAATTTGGCTTGGATTGTCATTCCCGAACGAAAGAAATTTTAATGTCCATTTGTAGTGGGGATCGGTGTAAAAGACTGTTTATTGTCGTACGTCCGGTGAAGTATTTTGGATGGAGATAAACGCTTGCGATAATGGAATGCTCCTTGGTGAATTTCTATTAATCGAAACGAGTGGCTAAGTTACCGTCCTTGATTTATAGGGAGCTAGGGATGAGCAAGTTAAGTATTTATATACTGAATTGAATTGTGTTTCATTATAACCCATCTTTAGAAATATTGAGTCAAAGCGTTCATTAAGCAACGAAATAAATTACATTTCAATTATTTATTGGCGATTCTGTAGATAGGACATTATGAAGCCGAATGAACCGGTAAAGTGTTGAATGAAAACGTGAATAACGAATTAATCTATTCCAATGTTTTTCATTTTGTATTCGGAACGTTTAGGAATGTTGTATGTATATAAAGGAATAGAAGATCTTAATATTTTTTGTTATTGATTTTTGGTGGTTTGTGGAAAAAATGGGTCGTTAGTACCCGCATATGCCCGACCCGCTGTAACGACGAGGCCTGTGCAGTTATCACATGTTCGTCTTCCGAGGCGAGACAGACAGGCGGGCGGGCGGGCCGGCCGGCCGGCGTTTTGGCTCATGAAAGCGGTCGAGAATGAGTTATCGGGCGGGCGGGCGGAGCGGGCGGCGGGGGCGAGCGGAGCGCGCGCGACGGCGGCTTACATATCCCGGTTCGCCGGCGCTGCCGTCGCCAGCCCCGCCGCCGCCGCTGTGGTTTGTGAAGGGGGGACCAATTACCGGATCCCCCGCTCCTTCCCACCGCTGCCCCTTTCCACCGCTTGCCTCACCTCGCCCCGCCCCGCCCGCCTCGGCACTCCCCTCTTCCGCCTCCTTTCATCTTTCCTTTTCTTCCACCGCTGCGCGGCGCGGCGGGGACAAACACTTACCGCCAACACCTGTTCGCATTTTGCGTGGATTTGACGCGATGAGCGCGCCGGTAATGAGCGGGCGCGCGCGCGGGCGTGTGTCGCCGCGCAGGCGACGCCGTGGCGCCGGCGCCGCGCGCCGGGGGGGCGTGGCTGGGGCGCGGCGCCGCCTTTTGTCGTTCATCTGGTCGCCGAAAGCGGCGGCGGCGGCGGCGGCGGCGGTTGCGGTGCGGCGCGGGGCGGGGCGCTGGCGGCAGCCGCCTCGCCACGCCGCGCCGCGCCTCGCCTCGCAGGCCCGAGTTGCCGGGCGGTTGGTGGAGCCTTCTCTCGTCGCCCCGCGCGCGCGCCCGCTGCCGCGCTGGCGCCGCCGACGCCGCCGCCCCCGCCGTGGGCGCCCCTCTGTGAACAGGACGGAACGCGCGTCTGTCGCGAGCGGCTCAACGTGCTACATGACGTGCGAAATGAATGCGTAGTAATTATGCATTGTACCAAATAGTTTTTCATTCATTTTCAATAAAATAGAAATAGAATTGCATCGTCAAACTACTCATTTTAATCGATTCGGTTTAATTTACCATTTTTTAGATCCTCGATTTCAGCGATATTATTATTATCATTATTGTTATGCTAATTAATTGGAGGTTGGATATTTGCTATCGTGTGGGGTTGCGTGCGCAGCGTGTGCGAGGACGTCGCGTGGCGCTTCGGAAGGGGCTGGGAACGGCACCTGTTCCAGGAGGCGCTGTTGAGCGCGCGGGGCGGTGATGGATGGGGCGAGGCGCTCTTTGGAAACAGATTTGTATGCAGGCGCGGCGGAGCGGTTGCGTCAATGTTTGGGGCGACACTCACTTCACGGGCATGTGGAGCAACACAGCCCGCGCCTGGGCAAAAAATAAATTGAATTTTCACATCTCTTTCTCATCGAACAAGCGATTACAGGAGCTTTAGATGATTCTTACTCTACGTGGTAAATTTACATTTTATCGAAGTGTCTCCTTCCTAACAAATAATGCAGATCATTACATCAATCTACTTATTGTTTTTTTTAGTTCCAATTGTAAATACGCTTTCAATATATTTTATTAATTTTTAAAGATGTATGAATTAATTTATGACGTTTCTGAATCGTATTATATGTTTAATTTATATCACGTGCGTCCTAAAACCGTAGGTGCGGGGACATTTTATTGCCGACTGCTGGTAATGATTTACGGCACGGAATATGTCTTCCAGTTTAGTGTTGAAGTAAACGATCATAAAAAAAAAATGGGGAAGAAAATGGCTGTGATTGGTGAAACGTTCTCCATCCTTGCCCTTTGCCCCTTATGAATTCCATGTCCTGTCCTCCCCGATTTGCTTAAAATTCAATCGATCTCGTTTTATATTATACTAGCGATTTAAATGATTTTAGTTATTTTGTTACTTTTACATTCTTTGTATTTATCAATGTTTATATATTAATTTAATTAATTTATAATTGTAATATAATTATGTTAAAATAATTAGCATACTTATAAGTGGGATGTTGTGTGTGTCACGTGCAATATCACTGAGAAGTGCGCTTGTTTGAGTGTGCGTGGGAGTGTCATGTTTGAGCGGTGTGCGTGCTGGTGGCGGTTCCAACGACTGACAGACACATGTGCCAAAGGAAGTCGCGACACCGGTTGGGTTATTTGTGCCCTTGATAAGGCGCGCAGCTGATGAGCCGCCGGCTATTTTTACTTACTGCGAGCGGAGTTGCAGGCCGGGCGCCGACGGCAGTGACGTCTGCGCTGCTGCGGTCAGCGGTTTCTCGGCTGCGCGCCCCAAGCGCCCTCTTCCCGGTTGCGGTCACATCACGCCCCTGCTTGCATCACGCGTGCCCGGCCCGGCTGTTTGCACATGTCATAGTGCGCACACGGATGTGGCGTTCGTCATGCGCCGGCCACTATCTGCCCCGGCGTCTTGCGTGCATCCCCGTCGCGGCGCCGAAGGGTGGCGGGCGGAGGGGGAAGTGACACACCGGAAGGGCCGGCGCCGCCGCCCTGGGCTGCTTCCCCATGGCGCGCACGCGCGTCATGCGCACCTCTTCCTTCCTGGCGCGGGACGTGCGTGGCGTGTGCCGTGCCGAGGGCCAGCGCCTGCGCCTGCGCCCGCGCCGTGGCCGCTGCCGAGCCGAGCCGAGCCGCGCCGAGCGGTGCGTGCGCCGCCCGTGCCGCCGCGCGACTGGCGGCGGCCGCCGCGGCCGACGCAGACCGCGCCGCGCATGACTCACACTCGCGCCCCCGCCCGCGCCCGCCCGACCAACCAAGACGCGCGCCCGCCGAGGTCCACTCTGGCCGCTTGTAGTCATGCGCGCGCGCCAGCGAGCGCCGGCCCCACGCCGATTCAGTTCCCGCTTTGGGCACGGCTTCGTCCGCAGCTGCCTTAAAAGGGGAAGCGGAGAGCTAAGCCGAGCTTGCGCCTGTGCCTCGCCTCGCCCGCTTCGCTTCGCTTTGCTTTCTTCTTCCCGCTCGCGCTTTGCGCCGCTTCGCGACGCGGCGCGGTGCGGAGTAAAATAGTAATTCGACACACGCGCGAGCCCGCGATTCCTTCCCCCCTCCTCCGGCGACACGCACACACGCGCGGACGCACACGCTCTGGCGCCGCTTTCGTCAACCGACTGCCTTATAAGGCGCGGCGCCGCGCGCGGAGGTGGCCGCGCGGGCACTGGGGCGCGGGCGCGGGCGCGGGCGGCGCGCATCCCCTGCTCGCCCATTCAGTGGCGCTCGCGGGGGGTGCTTGTGGCTCATGAGGCACTCCTTCAATGAGATCCTAAAAACAACTTTACATCTACTGCAACATCTGATCAAGAAGCCGTTTATTCTCCTGTCATTCGTGTGTCATTAGTATTTCGTTATTTCCGTGTCAATGCCAAAGCAGGAGTGTTTCATATAATCATTTTATATCACTTTTGCGTGATTTTTTTTTTCGGACAATTGGTAAAAGCGACAATATAAATTAAACCGAATTAATTGTTTCCTTGCATTGTCTCAAATTGTATCAAAATTTTCTCCGCAAATTTTTCTGAAGCAAAGTTGGGGCATTTTCGCAATACTATATTATTGCGAACTCTATTTAAAAAATAAATACTCTGACATGATTTTCCATTAAGTTTCAACATATTATTAGAAATCTCATTACTTTTCACTTCGGATCCCTTAACATAACGGAATAAAGGAGAAAGGAAAAAGAAGATAAACTCTTTGTTTAAACATCACAGAAAAGTAAGCACCGAGTACTTAATTTCAATTACGATAATCGTTGTTTTCTTGGAAGGAGTAATTAGTATATTCATGACGCCCAGGAGGAACGTACAGAAAACTGTGCCATGTAGTTGATACTTGAGACATGTGCTATTCTCTCATTCACCAAGTTTGGTACGAGTGACGCGTAGTTAATTTCTTATATAATACTGAAAAGAATAAACATATATTGGTATTTATTTGATTTTCTATCTATCTTCGTAATAATTAAAAATAATTAACAGAAGTTTACCAAATATAAGTTTCGAAAAAAGAAGCAAAAATATGGGAAAATTGATCAAAAACAAACAAACACAACAAATTAACGGGCAAAAATGCTGGGTCATGTACTGAAATTTGCCTAATTTATTTCTCATGACAAGGTGAAAACAAATTGCATAAACATTGCAACAAAGAACGTAATTTACGAATTATGACACAACTAATTAGATTAAAATGGAAGTAATTGCGATCATTACATAGATTCGAAGACAGATATAGGCACATTATTATTAAAAATATCGATTTTTCACTGTATATGATCTTCCATTTTTAATTAAACGATTTGTTCAATATTAAATTCTCAACAACAAAAAAAACTGACGCCTATTGGTACAGTATATACAATTTCACGTTCAATAAATATTTTACAAAATGCTCATTTTTAGTAGTTTCTTATTTTATGTTTGCATTTCAATATTTTTGTTATTCAATGGGGAGTAAATTAGTAATTGTGATATTTTAAATAGCTTGATTTTTTTTTCATAGGACGATTTTTACATCATTACAGTTCTGATAACTTTTAGAACTAATGATATTTTAAAAAATCTGAATAATGAGGGATTTTCATTTTCTCATTGGGATGTGAACATTGTTCTTGTTAGTCATCTTTTCCCTAGTTCAGAATCGTTGTGAAAAATATAAATCTTCGTGCTCACTGATAATTTGTGAATGGTGAATTCACGTATTGGTAGATTGATATAATATGTACTTTCGTGAAAAAATCTGTCGTGTTAAAATTTGGTAGAGGTACGCTTTTATGTTGTTTATCAACATGACATGACTGGGGAACACTCGGAAAACCTTAGATGGTTTAGAAGCGCTTCTCGTTTTAGGAACTTTACTCGAAGGTCATTTAGTTCCTACATTTTGTAGTTTGAAAGTGAATCTTTTCCATTTAATTTTGAACAGGTTTCACATCCGGAAGGCTAAATGAACGTAAGTTGTTGAAATAGTACCTTCACAGTATATTCGTCATGAACTGATATTTCGGTTGCAAACTGACATTAATTCAGCAACTGAACTCGCATTAATTCAGCGGGCACCAACTTCTTTTGCTGAACAACGTACAGTCGTGGCACTTACATTTCCGTCTGAATCCATCAGCGCCCCAGTGAATTCGGTGCTCATTGTGAATCTGCTTCGAGGGGCAGAGCGGGAGCTGTCATGTCACGATAAAATTATACTGTTCGCTACTTCCATCTCCTAATTGTGTCGCTAAATTATACTGTTGGAGAGGGCTACAAAACTCCAAACCATTTGTTCTATTTCAATCTTAAATACCTAGACCCTTGGATTAGATTTGCTTCTTCTCTTAACCTCCCTGACACCTGAAAATTAGTGGGTCGATATTAGAAGCTTGCCTCTGGCGTTTTCAAGAAATGTGAATTCAAATGTAATTTTTTACCCAGTAAGATTTTTGTAACAAAAATCTTCTACCCCCGTCCTTATTGTACGTACATCGTGAACCCTTCGCTTTACAACTAATAGAATTACGAACGTATAAGTATTGGACCATGAATAATTAAGTTGTATATAAAAGAAAGAAAATAACGCGTATATTTCTCTTGGAAACGTCTTAAACGGGACAACTGTTTTGGCAATATACTTACCTTTGAAATGTTGTTGTCCCTCCCCATCGTTTGAAATCGGATAGAATCTCTCTCTTCCTTCCGAGTAGGTGCACTGGGGATTGTATCGTCTAGAAATTAAATATTTTTTTATAATTTGCAGCAAGTAAACATTTGTCTGACACTCTAATCGACAGTAGTTCACAATGGCTGTTAACGCTTTTAACTCTGAAACAAGGAATACTTACGAGCGTTCTTCGTTCAGATTCTCTTTTATAATATGGACTTCTGGAAGTAATGGAATCAAACTGGGTGATTTGATGCTCGGCGCCAAGATTTCTGCTCAGCAGGCAGAGGCGGTTCCAAGGAGGCGGGGATGGGGGTGGATGTCGCGAAATGTCATCGACTTGACGATCAAAATACATTTTTCAGTGATTCGTGCATTTTGCGTGAGCAGCGATGTCAGATAATGAATCGCCATTTTTTTCTATTTTCTTTCTTTTTCTTAAAAACGTAATGTTGCAATGAGTGAGCTGCGGATGGCCAGAATCCACAAGCGCGGTTCCGAGAGGTGAGAGACAGGCTGAACTCAGTTGTTTGCTAGAGAGCATTTTCCTCTCAGACGGTGTATCTGAGATCATTCAGTAGTTGACAGTGCATAAAATTACTTAAAGAATGTCGTTGGAATCATAACTTTTATTAGTTTTTTTAATTAGGCTTCGTAGATAACAAAATGGACGATGGTCCAAATGGTCCATTTGAATTTGAGAATTATTTTGCAAATGTTTTATTCTTGAAGCCTGACTGATCAAATAATTCAAAAATTATTAATTTTCGATTCTGCTGTCTCATTTGAAAGCCATCGGTGAAATAGGCTAATTTTGTAACACGTGTTCCCGCATTCAGCACTGCTTTGAACGATCGCACAGACGCGAGACGCTATATTCCGTAGCAGCGCTGACCCACCCACAACAGAAAACGCTAGGAGCCTCTTGTCGAGGACTGCAAACGCCGGTTTGGTGGCAGTCGATAACAACTCGAAAAATGCTCGACTGAAAAAACAAGGTGTTCTTTTGACAGGCGAACTATCAAAGGTTTACTTGCGACTACAGAGCGTGCTAATTCAACCTCGCTTAATATATTCAAAAAACACGAAATTCTGCAATGGATTCTCTTGAAAATTGCATTTTTTTAAAAAGTTTTAATATTTTTCTTCCAAATCGACCAAACAAAATTCATACAATTGTATGGTTTCAACTTCTAAGTACTTTTTGTAGTGTATTAGAATAGAAACTGTTTTTTTAATTTCATAACTAAAAAAGGAACGTAAATGAAAATAAGTTTGGTAAATAAGTGTCCACAAGAAACGTCCAACCACATCATTACATCACTCCCACAACATTAATTCTTTCGTTTGGAGCAGGCGGGAGACGGACGTGCATGTTGGGATTGTCTGATATTCCGATGGTCTCGGCATTAGACCATAAAAATACTTCATGTCGGTGTCTGATGCAATGGCAAAATAAAACGAGACTGTGGGCCTGTGAAATTTCATAAAGCGTTTGAACGGTTTGTAATTCACGATTCACGATACTTTCTTGCCACGCATACGATTGTTGTGTCATAATACTTAGCTAGCAGTGGTCATACATTTTACAACTTTAAATAAAATATTGTGAAAAGTATAATTTACTTTGACTTGTTGATATTTGAAGGCTGCGTTACTGTTTTAATCATGTTGAAGCCTTTGTCTTAGACCTTGGAGTTTTGATGAAGTAGATCAGCTGAGAGAATATATATTTTCCCTGAGCGTCAGTGTGTGAAAAAATCGTTTTGAAATTCAAACGTGTCTAAATACAATGTGGTAATTAATATATGTTGGTACCAGATGCAAAACTTAGGACTGCAAAGTGCTTCCTTGTGTGAAAAGGGTATTTCACTGACCTTGCCCAGGGGTTGCTGTTATCGAATATTGCATTGTTTTCTAATTGATGTTTTGCATTGTGTGCATCGAGGATTCCAGACATCACGTAACATACATAGGATCGAACGATTTTATCTGTGCGTCATTGCGGAATTGATCCTTGCTATTTGCCCTCGCCAGCGGCTCATTCACGATAAAGGGTCTTCGCTGCTTTTGTATTATATCATTGCGGGCCTCTGTTTATCATATCTGCGGAGGCGTTAAAATAATTACTTGACCTCTCCGTGGAATAGATGCGACCTGCTCTATTTCTGAAATTGCTCTGTTTGGCTAGTCACACATTCCTCTGCGGTGGTGGTGTGTGGTCTGAATCTACGTAAATTATGGGTTATATGACTACAAGGATCCAAACATAGAGGAGATTTCACAATTATGAAGATAGGTTTCGTCCTTTTCTCTGAAAATGAGAGTTTTGTCATCTTTCATTATGAATGAATCATCAGAATCCAGCTTGTAGAAGAATATTAGTTAACCTTTATTACCAAACAACTTTGTTTCAGTGCAGAAACCATTAATTTTCGTATTTAGCTTAGAATTCTTTATTTCATTTGAAACGGTAAGCTCTTTGGGAAGATGCTTAAACTGTTGATTCCTGTACCGCCAGCAGATTTCCAGCCGAAAGAAAACTGCTTTGGAGTGATATTAGGACGATTCTTGACGTGCTAGCGGAAACGCTGTTGTGGAAATTAAGTCTTAGCTCAGAACATTGTGTTCTTACAACTCGGCGGTTTCGGTCTGGTGTTTCACTACTTTGTTTTTGCTGACCAATGATATTATTCTCCTTTTGTGGGATGGTTCTTTCTTCACCTCTTCTGAACAAAAGCCGAGCCGTGTCGGTGCGGCACAGGATATTTGAAAATAAAAAGATGTTTCCCTCGCAGTAGATTGCTAGGGAAATTACAAAGAATTCTCTCTCTCGCTGTTTCTCCCTCTCTTTTTTCTTTCCTTTTCTCTCGAGAATAATCTATTGCATCTAAAGTTTAATCAGCGCATTAAAACTGCCGTTGTAGAGAATGCTCTCTGAAATTCATGAACGTTGGGGTAGAGCTTTTATGAGCTGAATAGTGCTAGTTGATTAATCTTTAAAAAACTGTTCCGTATCTAAATTACCTATTAATTAGTTTCCTAATGTCTTTAGTTTGGGCTAGCTTTTCGGGTTTGCCCCATATTTTTCCCAGCTGCTAACTATCGACGCCTAAAAGATATATTATCACATTTTCTTAATTTTTAGGTTCACTAATGATCGAATTGAATATATAAACTTAAGAATATTTTAGAAGGGCAAAACCTGGTAGTGTGCAAATTTTCATTGAAAAATTTGCAGCCGTTGTTGAGAGAAAATGTCGTTCGAGCGTGTACGATAATGCGCAATTTTGAGATCCTTTTCTCAGATAGCTTTTTGAGTTTTCGAGAAACTGCATAAATAATTTGAAACGCTTATACTCGCCAATGCAATAATGTATAAAAAGCGCCCGTAATGCCACTATTAGCGACGTGAGAGAGTATCCTAACATTTAGATACTTTTTGAAAAATAAATAAAAATTGATGTCATGTAACTTAGTTCATTTAGCACTATTTGTTCAAAAAGGTTAACGAAACAATTTGGAGCTCTTTTTGAGAAAATTTGTGTTGTTTGAAAAGAAAAAAAAAGTCTTTATTCCATGCAAATGTATGCGAAAACTACTCGTGTTTACTTCATTTAACGATCGAATTTTGAAGAACATTTCATTAAACAGCAACAACAAAATATCTTCAAACCTTCAATATCGTTCAATAACCTTCAATACAGTTGTAGGAAGGCGCCGATGCCGAATACATTTTGAACTTTTGCAGTTTTCGAAAAATTTTGAGTGTTCAACGAAAATCGGACCGGCGGCAGTTTTTATAAGCGTCCTTTGCTTTATCCAATAAAAAGAATTAATCCAAAACTTTGTAACCGTTTTTGAGAAATTCTGAAAATTGTTTTTGAGGCTTCATGAAAAAGACTCCCCAAAATTAAAATATCCGTTTCAGATTAGAGGCGCCGCGGCATCGAGCAGATTCACTTCTCCCCATAGCACGTCGTACAAAGTTTTAACTGGTTTCTGACGTAAAATAAATAAATAAATGGAGGGGGAGTATTAATTAGTGGAAATCCTGCTTACGGTGTAGCCACTAGCGTTCGGGCGGACGGCCGTTTTGCCGTTAACCAAGTTTTGGGTATCAAGGACCCACAAAATGTGGATTATGATTATGTGTTAAAGGAAGTAATTTACTACACGCAGGAACAAGAATTATTCACTTTCTCGGTGTTTGGGACGTAGTATAGGATTTTTTGCTCTAAAAATCTTTTTGCGCTGCAGCATTATATAACCTCTATTTCTATACAAATGACAATTTGTGCGAGTTGTATGGATTCGTTGATGCAGTAATGTTGATTATTTACAGAAATTATTAAAACAAAGATTTGGGAAAGATTATGAAGTAAAAATGTAGTTGTATTTCTAAAAAGAAGATTTTCTGAACACTTTTACTTCTCGGAAAATTGCAGAAACTCTTTAATTACTTAGATGATGCCTTGGTCGACTCTGGTGTAATAACAATGTAGATTTGTGAACATTCCCCTCTATCTTTACTTATTGTAGTTGCTATTTTTCGACACAAATAAATTGATACGTGAAAAATCTTCTCCCAGATAAGGTATATATCTAGAGTAAATTAATAGAAACTTTTGAGCGATTTGGCGAAGAACGTTATATATGTATAATATGAAATGATGTAAAAATTTTCCTTTATGTTGTGTCAGAAGCTGAGTGAACCCTAGCGGACATTTTCCCTTGAACTTTTTTCAGGTTGAACTACTCATCCAAACTCCAAAATAGTCACTTTGTAGGTGTTTTTTACTTTATGAATCTAGATTTACTAAAGTAGTATGTACTTTTTTGTGTTATTTGTAATGTTTATTATATTTGCAACTTGTATCGTTCTAATACTTACTCTCTTTTAAGACGAACTCTTAATCAAAAGAAGCGCGAGAAACTCGATAAAAATACTTTTAATTTAGGAAAATTGAAATGTTTTTATTGGAAATGACCATAGAATTGTGATCTATCTTCACAAAAGGAAAATCAAAAATTTTCAACAGTTTGGAGTAAATCTTGTTTTCACAGTTGTCTATAAAATTGTCTCGAATTTATTCAAAATTACTTATAAAAAGGTGTACCTGGCATGAGTGTATTATCTAATTTTGAAGGATAGAGTTCTTTAAGAAAAATATCTTGAGTAACGTAGTTGTGCGTCCAAAGAAATCTTGAATTTTTGTTGTTTTCGAAATTCTAGAAGTTATAACGAAAACGTGTGTCACATTATTAAGCGAACTTTTCTCTTTCTGCTAAGCTATGCTATCGTAAAGTTTCTAGAAAAAATTTTACCCATGTTGATGAAAATCTTGTTTAGACTGAGCTGCTAGTGTTTCTCATGGGTTGTAGGGCGGCAAGGAAAAAGTCAAAATAATTATTCGGTATTAGGAACTCCTAGAATATATATTTCCGCCATCTTGTCGATTTTTTTGCAGCACTACAATACTTTCTCTGCACCATGTTTATGAGATTGTGAAATCTCTATTAGGGCAATCACGTTTCTTGTAAGACCTTACGAGTCTTCGGGAAATAAAAGGGTACTTGCGTTGATATTTCACGAACGATTCTTTGTATAACCTTAGTTCTTGGGAATATTCGGAATTCCAAATTGACTAATTTTATTTGGAAATTCCTCGGACGCGCGAGAGCGGGCGCAGTTTTCCTTCTAAGAACACTGGACTTCATTCGACTACCCGAATCATGTTTTTCGCATGATTTTAGTTCTTTCTTAGCCTAGTTTTTGTAGCTATGAATTGAAGAACCGAGGTAAATTTATGTTGTAATATATTATTGTATAAATTAATTTTGATTGTTCAATTTATGCGAAAACCTTTATTAGCGTTTTAGCACTTAATGTATTCTTTGTGTTTTAGAGAAAAGAACGACCATGTTTGTTTCGATGAAGTGATAATGGTGTATAAAGTTAGTGTACTGCGGGAGATAGAGCGTTGGAATTGTCGGTTAAGCGGTGTCTTTTGTTTTCATGGCGACGGCAGACTGGACCGCTTAGGTGTGAGTTATCACTAGAGCCCGGAAAAATATGTAGTATGAAGTGCAAATCATGATAGTAATAGATTAGTAATAAACACATTAACTTTTGGCCAGAATGAGCATAAATGATGAAAATATATTTTTAAAATTTTTTAAATCATTAATTAATTTATAATTTTCGGTGTTAAATAAGTAGTTTCATTTTAATATACCATCTTTTTTTTTCAATTTTGAAGTTAATATGGCGTGGAAGTGGTCGTGGCCGTTTTGACGCATCGTGGGTGTTGCTGGAACTTCTTTTTGTTTTCGTTGTGGGAAATGGGTAATAGTTTACTTTCTAGTGTTGGTCACACGGTTTCTTGTAACAATTGAGGGTTGAATAGCGTCAAAATATCGGCATGTTTGTTTGCCCGGCTTACGGATTACGGTTGCTCTGAAAACTTTAGGAGCCATTTCCCGTAACATTAACATTTTCATTTTTAGGGAATATTTTCTCAGACTGTTAATAGAACGATGCTCAACTTTTAACAGAACGTGTAGCACACCAGTTTGTATACTTTAACGAGGCGAATTTATAAATTGTTTCATACTTTAGACAGTATTCTTAAAAATGTTAGAATTTTTAACAACAAAACCGATTCCATTAGACAAATTATATTTAAAAATCTAGTAATTTTTTGTAAAAACGGCTGCGTTAAAATACTTATAAATTATGAATCTACACTCATGTAAATCTACTCTCGTGTAAGTCTCTAAATTAAACCATTTTTGAGTAAATGTTCCTTCCATTAACATTGGCAGATAGACCATTCCGGCTCCCCTCAAGAGTTCGTCGCTCGGTGTGAGTGGCTGGGCGGATAGTTGAGTCAACGGAAGGGCGAACAGAAACTTCACAATGTTTTCACTCCCAAGCGACGTGCCAAAGAACATATTATTTTTTGAGGTCATGTCTTATGGTGAATCATTCTTGAAATGCGGCGAATGCCATTTTCATTCCGCGCAGGAAGCGTGCGTTTCTCTGACTAATGGCTGCGTAATGGTAGTGCAAGTTCCATGACAATTGGTCTGAAGGGTGTTGGGAATGTATTGGCACGTTGCCAAGTTCAGACTTTTAGAAATTTATTGCGTTTCGTGTACCCTCCAATAAAAAGTTGCAATGCTTTCTGCTTCGAAAAATGCACTTGCATTCCTCGGTAACCGTATTCGATTTTTACAAAATTTGTTCTAAATAATGAAATGTTGCTGAAAATAGTAATTAGTTCACTAAACCAGGAAGAGTAGAATGGATGTAATGGTTTTGCAAAGAAGTCTTTGAATTCATGGGTTTCTTTTTAAGCATTAATCAATGTATAGTTTACCAATATAGTGTCAGAGGAAATTATCTTTCAAGGTTCCCAAAAATAGTTGTAAGCTGTAAAACGTGCCCCATAATGGAGGCATTTGAAATATGCATCCTTCACGTGTATGTGAGTACTAAGAAAGGATTTTTCGAAGTGCAGCCTTCGAAGAGGCTAAGCGGGGTGTGTGGCATCCCGCAATGCCTGATGCAGCGCTGGGAGCCGGGGTGGGGGTGGGGGTGGGGGGCGGAGTGGGCCCGGGGGCAGAGAAGCCCACTGCACGTGTATTCGGCGCCGGGCTTCCCTGATTGGCTGGCGGGCGCGGAACGCGAAATCGCGCGAAACTCCATGTTCTCTTACTACGGAAGTGTTCTAGAGGTTCGTTGTAAGCGTTGGCTTGTCACTTTGTAAACTGCACGCATACTTTTCATTTTTTAAAAACTATTTCTACAAATGTTTTATTCCGGTATTCTGTTATTCGTATTTTGTTATTCACTTTTATTTCATTTTATTGGTTTTTATACATACATAATTGTTCATAGTCGCTTAGATGAATCAAGGATTTTATTTTGTTCATGTCTCAATATTTGTAAGGCAATTAAAAAAAATGTTCAGTTTTAGGAGAGGGAAAATGTGGCAAAAACAAAGGAGGCTGCTGTTGATGGAAACAGTTTTCTCAGATTATTTCTATTTTTGAGCAATATTAAATTTTGATAACTTTCTGTTGCAAATGGAAAATTTTATACAAATATCTACTGATCTTCACAATATATATTATAGGACAGATGGACAAGCAGACGTTTTGCCGTCAATGGATTTTCGGTATCAAGGCATCACAAAACATGGATTCTTGCTACATCACGTGTTAGAGGATAGTTTTCTAAATTAAGTAACTGGATTTATCCATTTTTTTGTGAAAAGTACCGCGTAAAAAATTTTTCGGGCGAAAATTTGCTTTTTTTTCGCGCAGCATTGCATAACTTTCTCTTTTTAAGAAGATCCTTCTTGAGCGCGAGAAAATAAGATACACAATGACCAACACTAGACTTCACCTTGGCGTGACCTAGACCCTAGGTTGCTTTCTCTCCAATGATGAAGCCTGTAGCACACTGTTCTTTCTGTTGGATTTGTACGACCACTGGTATAATCTTTTTCAGAAATCTCTTCACCTAATTCAAGAAGGGTCTAGAGATATTTGCATGATTCTGAATTACTCATTATTCCCATTTTAAAATATTGAAGGACTGCTTCCCTTGTAGCCTTCCCATCTGGCAGGAACAACAGTTTCAACAATTTTTACATAGTGATAATGACTTTGTCTTTATTGCTATAACCCCGCACAATCCTTCTGAAAATAAAAACAAGTTATTTAATTGTTAAAATGAAAATTTTTGACAATTCAATGAGATAAGCCCAAGTAAAGTTATAATGCTCACAACTTAATGTGTGAAACTTCTCGGATATACTACTGATTACCAATAAAGTCTATTAAGACAGTAAATCATGGTACATTTTCTAAATTGTACATATTTCAATAATATTTACTTTATTATTATTATTATTATTATTATTTCAAACTAATATTATTTCTAACGTTCCTATTTTTTTCATTAAATGAAAACCTATTTTACACACCTTTCATTCTCTGGCACAGCTGATGCCCGAGGAAAACGCCCGAAAGCAGGCGATTGCCTTTGGCCAACGAACGCAGAAGCCGAGGCCACGTGTGTGCACGGTCGCTCGCCGTCCCTCTGCTGGGCTCCCTAGAAAGAGATCTCACGAATTTCGCGCGGTTTCGCGCTCCGCCCCCGCTAGCCAAGCAGGGAAGCCCAGTGCCGAATACATGTGCAGTTTGCTTATATGTGGCCCAGACGGGTGGAGGCGTAAGTAGATTTAAATAAAATCGCTTCCTTTTACACTGTACGGAAAATAAATTCCTTTTCCTTCCTAATTGATTGTGATAAATACTGAGCAACGCCGGTTACATTTAACTAGACGTGAATAGGCGAAGTAGGGAGAAATTAAACCTCGGTTATCTGCATGTAGAGCCTCCTGTATTTTATCTGCTTGTCAACCTTCAAAAAAATACCAGTTGTGTGTTCTCCGTGAAGAAATGCCATATCGTATCTTTCAAGAAGTGACATAGACGATTATTTTTATTACCAAGAATTTTTACAGCGGTACGGAGTGATGAGAAAGTGTTGTAATGCAGCAGCGGAATACGGTGACATTTCGATAGGGAAAAAAAAAAAATAAAAAAAACCACCTCTTAATGCGGGTCCCTGTTATGAAGAAAGTGGATGAATCTTGATCATGCATCTAGTAAATAGCTTCTTCTTCCAACCCCTTGTGTTGTCAGAATCCATGTTTTGTGGGTATTTTGATACCGAAAAAATGGTTGACGGCAAAACATGTGTCTAGTCAACATTAGCATCAAAACCATAGAGGTGATTCTTCAGCAAAATTCTCTTTCCCCGATCGAAGTGGCCGAACTCGAGGCCATGCGAATATGAAACTGCCTATTTTGATTTTTTGGGAAATTTACAGTCTCAACATTTGAAAAATTGGTGGAATATGGCTCCATATTTTTAGCTTACTTTTTTTCTCAGATAGAAAGAAGAAGTCTTAAAAACTGCACAGGTTTTATTTTCGTTGAACTCTCAATTGCCGAAAAATGCAAAAGTTAAAAATTGTTTCGGCGTCTTCCTACAACTTCGTTATTAAAGACAAATTCTTTTTCCTTAATATCGGTTCTGAAAAAAGCTCATTAAATAATTGTACGTACATTTTTTGAAAATATGGCAGTTTTCGGGTACGTTTTGCATGAAGTAAAGACATAAAAAAATCTCAAATACAGATCTATTTTTTCTCGAATAGACCAAAGTACGCTTATAAAAATGGCGCAGGATCTATTTCCAGTGAACTGTGGTTTCAAAAATTTCAAAATTATAATATTGAAGAGTTATTTTTTCCTAAATGTGTGTGATCTTTTACACTAGATCTGTAAAAAATGTCGATGAAAATCCGTGAAGTTTTGAAAAATTGCTAATGCAAGTGTTCAACTTCGTTCTTAACACGCCTGGAAGGTTGAACTGAGCTATGAAGCTGATGGCAACGTGATTGTCGGTCTGAACTTAAGAACGTGGGTTCGAATCCCAGAATAGAAAAAAAAAAAAATGCGTGTTAAAAACCCTTCGGAAGTGATTTTGTAACATTAAGCCGTTACAAATCACGCGAGAAAGTATGTGGTGTTGTAGCTCATCTAGGGTTTACTTTATACGGAGATAAAGTTCAGTTTTCTCACGCTTTATTTCTAGTTATGTAGTGGACCAAATAGATCATAGGTGTCGCGCGCCATTTCATGATACACGGGACATGAAAATGCCTACACATGTTGTTTCCAGAAAGTGCAGTGCTGAGCGGAAGGGAGAGGAATGTAAAGCCAAAGGGTTGAAGGAGTTGAGTTGTGAGTAATGGTGATTGCACGCTGCCCGCAGGAGGAGGGGACGTCGCCGCAGTCGGACGTGGGGGCGGACAGCGGCGACTCGAGCGGCGGGGAGTCGCCGCCCCCGCCCGAGCACGTGGCCACACCCGACATGCGAGGTATGGATGCATTCTGAAAGCCACGGCAATCAAAGTGGTTCGTTGCTTTCACAATTATCATGGAAAATTTATTTTCCGTTTTTGTGAACGTTTCATGCATGAGGGTTTATTGTGAGGCATGCTAAAGAAAGAGAATATGTTTAATTACTAATTTATTATGATTCATGATTAATTGTTGTGTATTGTAGTGTGTGTGTATATGTGGCAGTTCTGTTATTAATTAATCATCAACCCAAATAAAGTAAGCAGCTATCACTAGTAGGTGTATGTATTTGGAAATTATATTTAAGTATGTTTTTGGAATAAACTGATTCACGTGTAATTTTAAGTTGTCAGTTACGGCGAAATAACGCCCAAGTCTTCAATATTTGTGCTGTATTAAAGTGTCACAAGTTTGTGCGTGTGTGTGTGTTGTTGTTGTTGTTGTTGTTTTTTGTACACACATGTCCTTCATTTCGTACATAGTCACCACATGAAGAGGCACAATTTTCTTAACTAGGAAAGGCTCATGAATGCATGGGACGTAGGGGAAGTTGATTTCGTGTGTGGATATGCTGTACACGAAATAAATACTCTTCGATGCATCTTCATTCAATTTAACAATTGCGTTCATTGAGCTTCGACTGATATTCTTCGACTTTGTGTAAATTATTCTTCGTCAATTTGTTCGAAAATATTCGACTATCTTTTTCAACGCGATTGTCAAAAGACCCGAACTCATATACTTTATATTGGTCGTAATATTACACAACATACTGTTGCCCGCGATAATAATTTTACTCTTTAATTTATTATTTAGCTCGGAGAAGCATTGCTGTTACTGGCACTCGCATACATCCCTTGAATGTTTGCAGAACGGTGACGCTAACATTTTTTGGCTTTATTCCAAACTCCTCCACTCACCTTGAAAAGGTGGACTTAAGGGCAGCGAGTTCATTTTTTTGACATACGCTGCGCCGATCTCTCTAATTAGCAGCGGTCAGTGCCATGGCCAGAATTTTTTTTTCAGTGTGTGTGTGTGTGGGGGGGGGGAGGAGATCGTCAACCGAACGGTAAATAATTATTTTGCGGAAGCATTTTCGCGTAGCATTTCATGGAAATTGTTATGTGTATGCAGTATGTTACCTGAAATCAAGACAACATTGATTTCTTTTCCTTCTGTGAAAAAGTGTAGTAATGTCTTTATGACAATAGTGCTCTAATGTATTATATTATGGAAGTAGTCTATAATTTTAAGTTTTATTGCTCTTGTACTGTTTGAAAACGGGCGACGAGTTTTCAAATTTGTACGAATGCGATAAAGTAACATTATAAACGAATTTATACGTTATTAATTCGTTATTTTTTGCACAGCAATACTATAAATTTAAAACAGATTCCAAGTTTAATTTTTGGAAACCACTCTCGGATATTTGACATTTAATATTAGACAACCCGTTGTCGTCTGTTCGTTTTATCACCTCCTCCCCACGATTTTGTAGCTGCGATAGGCTGAACGTGCGCGATTGGTGACATAAACTGCTAATAAGACATGTATTCCATAAATTGCCATTTTATGGACAATTTATGTATTTAACGTCAAAAAACAGTTCAAACTGCGTATGACGTGCTATGGGGGAAAAATGAATTGTATGCACATTTTCAAAATTCTGTGATCCCTACACTAAGTCATATACTACTTAAGTTAAAAAAAACAACAAAAACAACAACAACAACAACAACAACAACAACAACCCTCACATGTAATAAAATCTATTTTCAAGGATAAATAAGCAATAAATTTTGGCTCTTATCCATGTTGTCCTTCGGAATAATACTTCCTGCCGCGACAACATGGAAACGATAATTTGAATAATTGTATTTCTCACTGAATTCTAGAAGACGTGCACAGAAAATGAAGTTACATTTATGTCCATGTTTTATGAAGTTACATTTTTGTCCATACATTTATGTCCATTACATTATGTACATTTATGTAAATGTACATTATGTACATTTATCTCCATTACATTTATGTCCATATTTTATGAAGTTACATTTATGTATTTCTTGTAACGAGTGTCTTGTAGTTACTAGCACGTAGTAGTGTCATTTATAATAATCATGTGTAAGAGTCTTATAATATAGATCCTATATTGAGTAATTCAAATCTAATTGTACCAATTGCTGTGCAATGTATGGTTTCTTTGACATTTATAATTACCACAAAGGACAAAATACCATTAAACTAGATATTTGAAGTCCTCTGGACATCAAAACACACTCGTGAGTTGGTATTCATTCCTTTAGGCGTGAAACCCACTTTTCGCCCTCGCCGAATCAAGCAAGCACACAAAGACTGCAAGATGCAAATCACGTCCTGCAGAATGTTGACAGAGGGCCATCTGACGGAGTTAGCGAATGGCCTGTTGGGCGGACTCGCGCAGGCGGCGTACCCCGTGTCTTTAACAGATTCCCACACAAATGGACTGCAAACCAGAGTTAGCAAACCACAGTGATGCTATGAATTGGGAGAAACGAACGCTTTGTTGTTTAATTAAGATGTATTTATTAAAACCATGGAATCTTGCATGAAACAGAAAGTTATCCCCTAACGAGACTGGATGCTATTGTTTGAAGTAAGATGACAAGATGTACCGTCGTAAGAAAAGAAAATCAAGGGTTATCTCCACTTCTTGTCCGCTTCTTGTTATAAAACATCAAAATCTCTGGAGGTAAACGCTTCATAAAGGTAAATTACGAAATATACCCCTGGCCGTTTAGTCAGGTGGTCGCCGGAAAGGGGGCTTACTTACACAAGTCTTATGGGCGACATCGGTTTCACGCAAAAAGCAGGTTAGTGGAGGTGAACGATTGATTGCGGCGGTCGTTTGAACAGGTTTCGCTGTAGTAGTTCCTTTGGCGGAATGCGCGTTTGAGAATTCTAAGTTTAAATTGAAGACGAAATCAAATGACATTTTAGGCAAAGTACGGATGATCATATGCTCGACCTTGAGTACTAGCAGCAATTTTTCAGATGTTATTGCTAGTAGTTTAGGAATTTCCATGGCCCAGGCCGGTTGTGAGTCCGCGACCCTGCATTATTCGTGCTGCCCCATGGCAAAATGCTCCCCCGGCCTATCCATCTCGCTACCCGCTGTCTGTTTCGTTTCGCGTCGGCGCAGCGCACTGGCGGCGCTTGGTTGCGCGGCCGGCCGCGTGCCGCGCCGCCGTCCGCCTGGCTCCTCGCAGGCCAACTGCCCGCCGCCGCCGCCGCCCACAAACTCATGCACGGGGTCTCTTTTAAACAATTATTAGCCCATAAATATCAATGAGAAGGAAATGACTACTTTTATAAGTAGATATTAATAAATCTGTTTTTGGTTCATTCCCTACAAAAAAAAAAACTTCTTGGTCAATAACGTGACAATTCTCTTCGATTCTTTAAACCTGTGTTTTAAATGAGATTTTAAGTGTTTATTCATTGTACTCGCCGATTGACAAAGTTTTCTTTCATTGGCATCTACTCGCTCTTTCCGAATGTGTTCGTACCTCTGCTTATCAGCGGGAGGAATGAACCCATGAACCTTTATAAAGTGGTTAATATTCACAAAGGCCAAATGATCTAAAGTCGTGCTTTATTTTCATTCATTCGTTTATTCATTGTGTTTAGGGAAAAGCAAGGCTTTTGATTATCCCTTAAACAATAAGTATAATTAAGTCATGCGCAATAATTACAAATCGCACGTTCGGGTGCAATTAAAAAACTGTTTTGCTTTCCACGAAATTTGATTGCGTTTGGATAATTTCAAACCACAACACACGAGATACAGAAACCTGTATTAATTGAAAAATGGCATATTCTTACTAGATATAGGATATTAAAGAAAGTGATTTTCACTTAAAATTTTAAACATTTCAAGTGCAGAAATTACGAAAAACCTAACATTTTGGACAATTTTTATTTGGTTTATTTTTCTATTTTGTTCCATTTGTCTTAAGGTTTTTTCAGACGTATTTACGATCCAAATGCATTAAAATATATTCATGTCTCCATTTCTTGGTTAAAAATAAACTTCAAATCTTGGAGTTTTAGTATTTCCAATAGTCATCTACCGGTTACAACCGCCCCTTTTTTTGTGTAGACTCGTAATGTCATTTGAATGTAGAGGGCACGTTCTATATCTTAGGACCCGCTAAACTCGTTTTTCTCGCACAATTAAAACTAAGCAACATGCGGTAGGTCTTGGATGAGTGCTTAGCACAGATTTGGGACGCAACGCAACACTCGCGTGTTAAGAGGCAAGACGTTAAGCCAATTTTCGATATTCATTTTCTTGCGTGCCAGATGATCTGCAAGAACGTAAGGTAAGGAAGGCTGTATTGAAACAATTAAACGATTCCTCGCTTTCACATCCGTTGCCACATTATTTCGGGAAGCCTTTCGATCGCTGCCAGATTCCTCGCGGATGTGGCTCAGGCGCAGGGCGTGTGACGCGAAAGCGTTTCACGACGTCGCCCAAATGTTTCCCGAGCGTGGGCTCTTGAAAGGGGTAGGAAACTGTGTGTGGTCAGGGTACGAGTCGCAAACAATACGGAGCCTCGGAATGCTGAGGCTGAGGGGGCTGCCTTGGAGAGGAGCTTCGCTGCATATTTCGCTCCGCTTCCTTCTGCTGTCGGTGCGCAAGCGCACGGTGACGGCGCTTCCATCGAAACGCAAACCTTTCATTTCATGTTCGCATTTTACCTTCAACTAGAAGCAAGTTCCATTATAATTTCTTCCTTTATTCTGCAAATACAATTCTTTTTTACCGATTAGTGTTCTGAAAGTTTAAAAGAAGTAAGAGCGATTAGCGATATGTTGTCGCATAAGTCCATGAAATACCTCGGTTTACTTTCTCAGGTTTACTAAATTGTTACTTTTCTTATTTTTAAATGAAATAAGAAACACCATATTTAAAGGTGAGATTGTAGCGTATTGAAGAATCCTCTATTGAATTGGCCAACTGTCACCGGAAAAAATAATTTTGGCATTCATTGGCGAGGAAACTTGAAATGTTGAATTGAAATGGAAGAATTGCGGTCTTTTCCCCAGCTAATCCGTTAGTAGAGATGCAGAAGCGCGCGTGGGCCTCTCCAGATGAGCGCAGCGCAGGCGGCCGCGCGCGCAGGCGCCCTATCGCCGCCTCGCGGTTGGCAGCCGCCGCCCGCTGCGGTCGCCGCTTCCTCAGGGAGCGTCCTTCCTCAGTCAGCGGCCGCGCTGCGCCAGCCCCGTCCATCCCTTGGAGCTCCGCACGGCCCCGGCCCGGCCCGCCCCGCCCCGGCCCGCCCCGGCCCGGCCCCGGCCCGCCCCGGCCCGGCCCGGCCCGGCCCGGCCCGCCCCGCCCCGCCCCGCCCCGCCCCGCCCCGCCCCGCCCCGCCCCGCCCCGCCCCGCCCCGCCCCGCCCCGCCCCGCCCCCTTGCCCGTCGCTCCGGCCCGCCCCGTCTCGCCCCCCGTCTCGCCCCCCGTCTCGCCCCCGTCTCGCCCCGTCTCGCCCCCGCCCCCGTCTCGCCCCCGTCTCGCCCCGTCTCGCCCCCGGGCCCGTCTCGCCCCGGCCCGCCCCGGCCCGGGGCCGGCCCGGCCCGTCTCGCCCCGTTCCGCCCCCGTCCCCCTCCCCGTCCCCATCCCTGTGCCCGTCGCGTTCCCCGTCGTAGCTTAGCGTCGGTCCCCGTGGCTTGGAGTGTTCAGTCTTTATCGCTCCGCTCCGCCCATGTCCCTCCTCGCTCGTCACGGCGGTCAGCTGAGCTGCGTCAGCGGAAGAGCGGTTTTTATTCCACGATCGGAAGGAAACGATCTCGTCATTCTGCTAAAACACCGCTCGCACGTCACCCGTTTAGGGCTAAAAATACGGCAGGAGGTGCCGTTCTTTCGGCTTCGACACACACAGAGAGCCTATGAAATACCGCCGCGTTTCTTTTGGGAAAGTAGCGTGTTTATATTTGTGTTGCACATGGTCAGAGCCGTAATTTTTAGATCGTCTACTGCGTGCGGCTGAAGCGATGTTATTGGTATCTCAAGATTTGAAGATAAGCATATCTGTGACGCAAATTGCGGTTGGTGTGTGGATGAACGGAGAATATAAATGCATTATAATGCCACTCAAGGTTGAAAATATAATTCCTGAAGTTAGCTAAGTTACAGGAAAGTAATTAATATTCAAGAGCCCCTTTTCAGTGTTAAAATGTGCTGCGAGTTTGAGGCTGCCCCCATTTTTCCCGTTACTGTGAGAATTGATCGTCAAAAATTTGGACGTTTCACGATCGATTTTTATTCCTATAAGTATCGATCGTGTGATCGTAGTCTTATTTTATATGTTGAACAATGGTATAAGATAATTATTTCTGAGTTAAATGGAATGACCAAAAATCATGTAGCGATGTTCCATTTTACACCGAAAATTATGCCCCCTCAAAATTTTGTCATTGCAAGGAAACTGTCAAGAGTAAAACCAAAATGTAAATTCTATAAGTTTCCATACTATGGAACGAAAACCTCCCTACAATGTAGACATTACTTAAGTTTGATTTATCTTGCTATTACACACACAGTAATACTACTCTCTCCATATAACAAAGGAAGTACTCAGTACTTTGAATTACGCTATAAAGAGTTTACATTGTAGTTAAGCAATTTATAACTCCCTTGGAATATTTCATGAGGAGATAGGAATCGACAATATCTGTCCCTTCTTGTTAAAAACCTTAAAGGATTTTATAAATTTGTGAACACTATGTCCCTATTGCATCTAGTAAATAAACGAACACTTGACATTTATTCTTGAACCTGTTTACAATGTAGTTAATTGTTAGTAAAAATCATTGAAAGGAATAATGAAAATGTTGTAAAATATGCTTCTAATTTTTTAAATCATACTGTAATCCATAATCGAAATCCTTGGGTTGTCCTCTTTATACTTTGCCTCACACGATCAGGCCGAAATAAGCTCCAAATTTCGTTGACAATAGATGATTTCATGGACATGAAATAGACCCTTAATGCATTCCTTACTTAGGGCTCCTAGTTTTTCATGTTGGAGTTTTGAATGTATTGGTAATGGAAGTAACTATAAGACGAAAATCTTGAGGCTAATTCACTATTTTGAAAGTCCGAGTAGGTCTCGTCATTGGTAGTGGACTGTTTCTTGCGTCTGGAATTTATGAGCGGTACATGACTCGTAACTTTGTAATGCGAGTGATTTCACAAAAAGTGGGGACGACTTTGGAATGCGCATTGAACTCTTACAGATCAGTAATATCGAGTAAGCAATATTCGAAAACGATCAGTTATCTAAGAAACTATTCTATGCCTTATCAAAACAGTTTTGACTCGTATCGAAACAAGCTCTGTTACTCTGTACTGCTTTGACGAACGTAACTTGATATATTCTTCATAGTGCTTGTGAGAGACGATTAACACCATCCAATGATTTAAGGAAGCAATGTCAACTTATCACATTTTCAGTGTAGTATTTGGTGTTCGTGTTGCAGTAAGACAGAAATAAGAGCAGTGTAAATTACAGCTTTTTATTTGGATATTGCTTTGTTGAAAAAGAATATATCTAGAAGTTTTCTTGCGTTTGGACTCTGATTCATCGCTGCGAAATTTACGTCGTATCGAAAATGTCATTAATGAATTCAACCACACAATTTAGATAATAGGTATTAATTGATTCACGAACATTTACCGGATTTTTCTGTTTATTACAGCTTTCTTTAAAGTACGAGATTATTATTTTGTTGTAATTTTGGAGTTGAAGTAAATTCGCATTTAAAGCCGTTAGAGAAAATAACATTTGTATTTTTATAGTTCCATTATTGGAGAATGATGTGTCGTTGCCGATGTCGTGGTGTCTGTTTTCCTCGCCAGAACGCGCCACTGACCGCCGGATCTGTTGGGGCCTTCCAAATTCAGATCTTCGACGTTCACTGTACACCCAGGAAGAATGGGATAGTGGGAACTTACGCGGGGGATAAATAGATTTCTATATTAAGCTCGGTGCGCGGACGTGGTGGGAGGATCTGAAAATCCCCCAAAGCACAGCGATAAGTCGCTGGGCGGTATGGCCACGCGGTCCATAAAACGAACGTATTTTTAGAGGATGTGGGCGCGCGCGTGCACCGGCCACTTCCCCGTCAGGAGCAGGCGATAGCTGTTTGGCGAGCAACAGGCTGGAGGCCATTAAACAATGCTCAGAGAAACAGTTTTCAGCAATGTGGGAAGGAAAGAAGATTTGTTTTACCGTTTGTAGCCCTCCTCGACCTAGCGTGGAGATATTGCTTAAAGAAGGGGCCACTTTGACAGCTGCGGCTTGGCCACTGCTGGCAATGGACTTGCAAGTTACGTCCACGCTCTCATTTGGGCAGTGCGTTCGTTTTCAGTTAGCTAATTTGCAAATGGCTTCATCACTATTTCTTGCAATGTCATCGCCCTGCAGTACGTTTATTTGTTTCCCGACCTATCAAAGTGGTCCCTTCTTTCAGTGACACCTCTATACACCAGCACGAAGTATTATAAATTCATTATCCATTTTAATTGAATTTCATTTTATTTTTTACTCTAATTTCGAACTGTCTTTTGGTATCAGTTGTGAGTTATAATTAAAGGAAAAAGCAATGGAGTCGATATAGTTGTCGCATATTCTTAAATAAAATGACATTTATTACTATCGCTATTGGAAACTTTTTAGTTAGCATTCATGTGGGATAACTAGAGAGTAATTACATGCATTTTTGTGGTGAAGTAAGAATTATTTTCTTCAAAATCGTATATTATAAGTACAGGATTAGTGTAGAATCGAGGTTACAATAATTTTATTCCGATTGATTACATCAATTTGAGAGGTCAATGAACTTTATGAAAATCTAGCTGTGCTCGGTGTTCGCAAATGTTTAAAACGATGCATTGCATTCCTGTTATCGAACGATAGAAAGCGACTTAGCTGTCTCCGCTGTTCTCGCGAAGGAATCGAGAATTTGTTTTACAAAATGCAACCTGAACGGCCGTAATCTGCAACTAGCAAACCATGGAGTGTAAAACGTGAGGTAAAAATGTTACAATTAGTTGATGGGTTTTCGAAAATGAATATGCACTGAGAGTTCCGAGACTTCGACTACCTTAAAATATTTGTTTTTTCGTAATTGTTAAAATTTCATAATTTCGCAGTGAAGATAAGGAAACAAACATTACTTACTTATTAATTGTTTATGTTTATTATTTTTATTGACGATTCGACAAATCTTTGTGAAACAATGTATGAAAGAATGCCTTTCACTAATCGTGAGATACACGTAATGTCCGCAACTCTGTTAATTCCTGCGACTGTTAAAAAAGCAAAACTAACAAAAACTTACCCGCTGGAATTTCGGTAATAGAAGAGGTTTTGATAAAAAAAATAACGGTTTCGTAGAGATTAGGTAGTAACCAAAGATGATTACGAGGAGTAACTGGAGATGATTGGGAATAAATAAAGAATGAAAAGAAGACTACAGAGGTTCCAGAATATTTGGTGAAGCAAAACTGTTAAACTATATCGCAAGCAAAATGCGCAGTCAATTTTAAAAACTTGCAGTTGTATTCATTTGGCGGTTGTGTGAGGCGTCGAGGTTTCTTTGTAGTAAGGACTTACCGAAGTATTCTAATAAAAGGAAGAGCATGTGGCTTATTGCCGTGCATAATGTTAATTCTGGCTTTACTTGATTTGTAAGTTTATACACTTGTTATTTTATTGCTCTCATTAGCATTAATGTAAAACTGTTAGTAAGGGTGATAAACCAAAGTGAGTGAATAGTTTGTCACTGCCTGACGCCAGCATGTTGTTTACATTTGATGGGACGGCATCTAGCGGTGATGTGCAGAAACTCCTCGTATTTCTCTCACGGAGCGCTAGGGCTCACCACAAGCGGCCCGTCAGGAATGACATTTTTTACAATGAATTTGTGCTCAATACGAAGAACTAAAAGTCATATTTGCTAGTTGTAAGTTACATAGAAGTAAATATATCCTCTGACAAAACCTTTCTTCAAGCAAATATAGTTAATATAATAATTTTAGGTTGTAATGTTGATTCCAGTATGTGTCGGTTTACCGATTATTAGACATTTTATATTTACCTTACTTCTTTTGTTAGTATATTTTCATGCTTTCTCTAATTTAACTAATGTTTTGAATAATTATTAATTTTTGCCATTTTTTGAGTGCCAAATGAATGCCTGTAAAATGTGCCATGAGAACACTAAATCGCTTACGTGATTTAGTGTTTCTTGCTCAGGGCTTTTCCGATATCTCACTATCGTGGAAGCGTCAATAAAGTAGCTTTATATGTAAAATATTCCATACACATTCGATAATGGAACGCTAATGCGTGCGTGTTAAAACGAATTACTGCCGTTTTTGTTGTTGGTTTAGCTCTGAAAACCATTACTGTATCGGTAAAAATACTTTTCTAAAATATTATGTCTTTCTGAAATGAAAGTGGTTCATTCACTCAGAAGTTTTATGTAGTATAGTTTTTACCATTGTTTAGCCATATAGTAGATTGATGTTAAAGGCAATAAAGTTACTAAATGTGGCTCCACTCTTAATAAAAGAAAAACATTATCCGTCCTCTTCTCCTTTACGTTTGTCCAATCGGGTCAATCGCGGGGAATACAATCCGAATAAAAATCCTAACCCCCTGGCTCATCTACTAACAGCAACACCATGAAACACATTAAAAACCCATCGCATCGACGTTCTCTTCAATTTCATCAATCAAGATTGATACTTCAACCTAGGAAAATATCCTGTTTAGGCTTTAGATTTAGTTTGCATTAAGTTCATAATTCTAATCGCAGATGTGTGGTTCTGAGCTTTTTGTACAAAAACTAGTAATTACTCAACAAATATTCGTTTACAAAACGGGCCTAACATTAATGAAACATCTAAAATTGAGGGATAAATTGAATTATGAAAGAAATGTCTGACTTCAATAGAGGAGATGTTAGATAGATTTGATAGTAAATTTGAACTTTGCAATTGTGACAATTTCATAGATTTTGACGAAAATTGGATCTATTCTATTTTTATAATTGCTCTTGCTTCTCTTACAGAGAAAAAAATGCAGCCATTTTCCAGACAATTTTGAAATGTCTCATAGGTTTTATGTACAAACCCCTAAAATTAAAATACGTTGATGACCTTCAGATCGCACATTTTGATCTTATTACTTATTTACAAATTACGCATTTAGAAAGTTGTAGCTCGGAAGGTTTTTGACAGGCATGCATGACACGTACTTCCATCCGTTCATCCATCCATCAACCACCCCGATTTTCAAGTATCTGCTGCGAGTATCTCCTCGCCACCTGCACCAACCCTAACTATATTTGGAAAAGCACTAATCGTCCTTAATCCACGCGTGTGCGCAAATTTACAGCACAAAATAAAGCTAAACGCGGATTTTACGACCGAAAATCGAGATCATGCTGTTGAGGTGATCTCACTACTTTTCCTCCGCGTACTGTAGTGTAGGTAGGCAATGTAAAAGCGGCAAAAATTGTCTATGAAGGGCAAGTTTTTAAATTGCAGTACCCAGAATTGAGATTGAAGAATTATTCTTGGGTCATTTGCAAAAGGTTGGGTATTTATTTGTACGAGGAGTTAATTTTGTTATTAGAGGAAGCTTAATGTCGAGTATCGTAGCTTGAGGGAGAGAAGGAAGCTTCGCCTTTCTTTTCGTATTACTGAATTCGCAAATGATATGATATTCCGGTACATTTTCCTAGAGAAGCGTTCGCAGCCAACGCGGGTGAGCGCATGCTGCGAGGGATTGCCTGGTTTTCTCCAGCTTCCCCTTTAGTAGTGACGACGTCAGAGCTTTCTCTTTGCCTCCGGTTGCCCCCGTTGAACGGCCCTTTTGAACTGGCCAAGAGGATCCGAGTGGCAACAGTGATGCGAGGAGAATAGTTCCGAAAAGAGAAGCATATGCATACTTCGGTAAATGACCTAAGAGACATTAGTAGTGATATGAATTTACATTCATTGGGATTTCTTTCATTCCTGATGGGCTGATGAATAAGAAACGTGTGAAAACGGTCGTGACTTCGCCTTCCAACCATACCGCACCAATGAATACAAAGTGTGAAGGAAAGGAATGTGATTTGTTTTCAGTCTTCAATTACTTCCTTTGGTTGCAAGATAAGATCGAGGTCGTATCATGGAAATAGTAGGAGTAAAACTATTACTGTAGTACAATGGTACTGGTATAGGTATTGTAATAGTGGATAGTGTATTTTGTGAAGCATTGGCATCAACTTTTTCGTGTTTTTTTAATCATTTTTTTACACGAAATGCTGGACTTACGGAGATGGAGAATTTTGGTTGGGTCAGCTTGTGTTAATATTTTTGTAATTAATTATCGTTCCTTATGCGTCGTGCATACCCATTTTGGCTGGCTGAGGGTAACACTAAAATCATAAAATGCAGTTGCAAGATAAAAATTGTGTCAGAAGATTTGGAGTGAGAAAATACATAATTTGACTTTAAAAACAAATTACTCTTATAAAAAAAAATCAGAACGCTCATGTGTGGTTTGATAAAAAAATATTACGAAATGTGAAGTTCAATATTATTTTAATACAATTTTATTTGCAAGAAATATTTTTAATTTTGTTTAAAATGTAGGTATTCAAAAAAAATTGTGAGGACGTACTATTTTTATCCGTCTGCTCCCTAATTGATTTTCGTCAAAATGGTGGTAATGTCCACCCTTTCCAAAATCGAACGTGTTTTCAATGGCCCCAATGCCTTTTAGTGCTAATTGTTTTCAATTTTTGGGTGACCATGTATTTTGCTGTAATGCAGGAGAGTGGTTTACGTCTAATCCCCCCCCCCCCGAATGCAACAAACGCTCGCGGAGCTGTCTAGGTTGACTCACCGCACGTGCGCGCCGTTTCCCAAAAGGCGCGCCGCCTAATGCCTTGGCCAAGGCCGGAGCAGCTCGAGCGGCGCAACATGGCGGCGACCGCGGCCGGCCGCTGGACCCGCCCCGCCCCGCCCCGCCGCGCCGCGCAGCAATACTCGTGAGAAGAACACAAGCTTTTTATTTAGTATTAGGCTTATATCTGGGAGGAATACGGGGTAGTCACATGACGTTAATAGAAAAAGGTTCTGTTTTTATTGTCAATATTGTGGTAAAAACTTAAAATGGTCGAAACGTGTCCCGAGTTCTCAGCGCTGTGCAGCAAAGACGCGACAAAATACGTTTCTCCGCCTTTTGTCCCTTTCGCAAAGGTGTAGCTTCATGTGCACTGAAAATAAACGGAAATCTTTAAAAGTGGCTCTCTAAGGTTTTTTGGCTCGCTGCACAAATTTTCGTCATTACGAATATTGCAGCGCACTCATAGTAGTAAATCGGTCTTCAGCCTCTCCGAAGCTACTGCCTATCTTACTTGAGTTTTCAATGACGTATCTACGCAAACAAGAATTTTCTTGGGATAGTTTTCGCGGCATTTATGCTTAAAAGAAAAGCAATTGATAGTATCCCCCTCGTATAGAGGAAAGGGCGTTTTAAAACATGGCAGAGAGTTCATTTTCATTCAACTAAGAAGTTTTGAATATTGCCAAAGTTTCAAATAATTCGAAGAAATCTGTGCTGTTGTAATATCACTAGATTTAAATTGCCTTTCCTTCACGCAAAACTTAAATGAAAACCACCCTTAAATGTAAAGTACCTCCAAAATCTGTTCTACTTAAACTCCACAGAGCGTTGAGTTGGCCTGAAAGGATCCGGAAAGTCGCCCGAAAAAAAAGGTTCATGTGCTGGGTCAAGCGGACTTGCGTACGCACGCACGCACGCACGGGCGGCTGGCCCGAAACCAATCCTTCGGTGTTGACTGCCTACTCAACGAAGCAGACGAAGTAATTTACTGTGTACAGAAACAAGATGTATCCACTTTTCCGATAGCAGGGCCCCACAAGTGGTGACTTTGTCCGATGAAAAGTCGCCACTTTCCGCTGCATTACAATAATTTCTCTATGTTTCATAAGTACGAAGTGAGGAAGAAAGTAAAGTAAACATGGGGGGGGGGGGTTCTTTTATGGATGAAGAGTGCAAAAGTAAACAAACCCGTCTTATTAAATTACAACTCTATTAGTATAATTATTTACAGCATTTTCATTGCTCAGCCTGCGTTACAATTGTGTTCAATGTTTAAGGTGTTTAGTAGTTCACTATGAAATTGCGTGCGTCACACCCACGCTCCACACCCTTTGAAAACAACAAACCACAAACATACAAAGTACTTTAAACTTAACATATTTTAAATGTATTGTTAATTACTTTATTCAGAGAAACTTGATAACTAGCGAAAAGTTTCTGGAAAATAAAACTATATTATATAATCTTCCGAAGTTAAATGGCAGCAGTGTTAGACGGGCAATAGGCGAAAACATTTTGAGATAAATTATCATAACCAGTATAAACTTTTTAGAATTAGAAAAATTAAATTAATTTTATGTATTAAAATAATTTTGCGTTAACTCGAGATCTGTAAAGTCTTTACCAAATAAGTGCTTGGGGATAAATGTTATTGTAGCTTAAAATTAATTTTTTTGCCATACGTCCATTTGAAATGAAATACATTTGCATGTTGCTTTAATCAGAATGTTTGAAATATTAAATAAGAGCCGTGGTATTATTTCTGAAATTCTGAGTTTTCGTGTCGAACACGGAGAGATGGCAATCGTAAGTAAGGATACTTTTATATGCTTGTAGAACAGATGGTTACGTGTTCATTTTGACATCTTCGCCTTTTCGTTTTTCCATTATGGACTAACCTCCTACAAAAAAATCGACATTAATTTAAAAATAGTTTGCCGTGCTTGGACTTCAGACCGATAAATTATGAACGCTGATTTCTGGGATATTTTATTATTAAATTTGTGCGATTTTGTGTGCAAAATTACGCAATAATTCCTTTCCTAACTTAATATTGCTAGGATATTCTGAACCAAGACGCAATAATGCGTAATCTGATGAAGAGAATTTTGCTGTGTCGTGGAGGGAATATTGTGACAAAACGGTCATCGCACACTGTGTGCCGCAAGCACCTAAGGCCACCTCGGAGTCTGCGGGAGCCAGTGTGGACCGCCGGGGCCTGCTTTCCGTTAAGTACGTTGAGTCATCGGGCGAATATTTAATTCGCGTGCAGCTCCCATGTTACCGGAGTCCTTTGAATGCGAACGAGCCCAGTGAATGGGGGACACCGCCTTTAATTGCTGTTGTTAATTTTTGTGGCAAATTGCGATGTCAATGTGTTGCGGAAATCGGAGAGTGATTTGTTTGTGGCGGAGAATACAGCAGAGCGAGAAGGACAAGTTTTTTTGTTGTTTTGTGGATTCCTAATGTGACACGCAAATAACAGGATTGAAAAAAAAACTTGATGACGAGTGCTTCACAAAATGCTAGTATCAAAATGCATTTGATTGAGAGGGTTGTGCTTATTAATTTTTTTAAACTATTTCCAAAATTGTAATACCTTTGACATTTTTTATTTGAGCCTTTGATTAATGTTTTTAGTTGTACAGTTATGGCGTAAGGAAAATCAACTTTTTTACTTTGTAATAGTCGGAGAGTAGAAGTGTGAGAATGATGGATGAGGTAGAAGCATTTCTTAGTAATTCTTAGTTACAGTTTAGAAGTTAGTTGTGCCAGGTATGTTAACGAAAAACTTTAATTTCGAAGACTGAGAGAAGTAAATTCTGTAGTAATCTGTGAACCTGCAGGTCTATCAAACTCTGGGTTAGACCTTTTCCAGTTCAACACTGGGCACGTGAGGTATCATTCAACTGGTAGGAACTGATAATCTTTTTCTTATTCTTCAAAACATTCTAAGGGAATCCGCGAAAAACGTTTTCTAAGTACCATAAACCCGCTTGTTTTTTTTTTTGCCGGGGGGGGGGTACGCATATACAACAGTGAATCACGGAATTACTACACTGCGTTTGCGGGGCAATTTGAATCGTTACATGTTAATCCATCAAATTAACGACAATTACATGTAATTTTGTAGTGAAACCAAAATAAGAGAAAAAGTATTTTTGTTGATAGTTTTTCATTCAGTTTTATAAACTCGAGAATACAGGAACTATGGGCAACTACGTACTTTATTTAAAAATTATTTTTACTAAGAACTTGCATAGCACAATATAAACATTTTGTATAGAAAAATCTCGCCGAGGTGCCATCCAAAGGTAGTTGAATGTGCCGTATTTATTGAATGAAAATGGATAGCAAAGCAACGCCCAGCCAATGCATTTCATGGCGTCGCATCACAGGGTCTACCGTTAGCGCACGCCAACTCTGTCCTCCATTCACAGCACCAAAGATGGCTCTCCCAAATGGCGCCGGAAGCTGCAGATTACCTGCGCAAATTTGGTCATCGCAGCATTTAAATGGACGAACGGGATAGGCATTTTGTGTGTGTGTCGTCTCGTAGCAAGGGAGAGGGGTGGAGTCTCGTACCTTCCATAAGATTTTCTTCTTGGGAATCCAGGTTGTACTGCCAATATTTGAATGTACGAAGGAATCCAAATAGTTTCAAACTTTCGCAGTTTTCGAAAATTTAAGGGCAACCGTCAAAATTAGTCTTATACCGTCTTTATACGTAATCTCTGCATATTTTAAGATCCAAAATTAAACTGAAAGCGAGGTCTCGGCGCGGCGCGGCGCGGCGCGGCGCGGCGCGGCGCGGCGCGGGGCGACGTCTCGTATGTGAAATTCATTCAATTCTTAGACAAACTGTAAAGAAGAACTATTTGAGCGGCGTTGAAGAACGTTTTGAAAAAATTCACGTGAAGTACTCCACAAAAGACAAAATAATTCTTTTCACAATCACAGGGCCTCGAGCCCTACCAAATCGATTGGGGAATATTCATTTTGGATAAAAATCCCGCAATAGTTGTCGAGGCGCCTAGTGTTTTTCCCAGACGGATGGAAACGCCTCCACAACGAATTGGGAAACGGGAAAATCCCAAGAAAATCTGCGAGGGCTCGCGTCGCCACCACGAATTTCAGGTGGATTGGCAGGGAGTGGGACGTGCACTCGAGTGGTGAAAGGGGTATGCGCTGCACGTTACTCAACGGAGCTCCTCTTCCGTGAGCGAGCTGGAAGACAAAAAGAGGCTTTGAAAAATCCACTCGAGGAATTACGTAACAAAATAATAATAATAATAATAATAATAATAATTAGGAATATCTCTAAATTTTATTTATTCACTGTGTACCGTATTTGCAAGTGTATAAGACGCATCTCTGTTTCCAAGAAGGATTTCATTCATTAATGTTAAGTTTTATACTTGGTTTTTATTTTTATGAAATGCGTGAGGATTTTCTTTTCACAACGAATATTTTTCAAAAAATGTAATAAACATGTATTTTTATTGCTAAATCAGTGTTTTAAAAAGATGAATATTTAAAGGTTACATATTTACGTTATTTAATGAGATTATTTCACGAATGAAAGTCACCTGGAAAATGTTCTAGAATGTGATAAATAATTATTAAATTGTTTTCGTGCTGAATGTTCACATGACACCGTTTCTTATGACTCCTATTATACGTTGGGATTCGGCAGCGGGGAGCAGGGGGAAAGCCAAAACGATAAAATTTGGGGTTTACACTAAAACTTGCTCAATGTGGAATCTGAAGGGAACAGCATTTTGTTTCGTATTACACAAGAATCGTCTAGATTTCGTATTACGCAATGTAAAACCGCATAATTTATAGTAGGATATGGATCACGGAATCGGTCAATTAATGAAACACATTAGTTTGCCAACGTTTCGGAATATTTAATTCCTTCATCAGGGCTAACAAAAAACACAATCACAAGGAAAAAGGACAACTTTTCTGAACTTTTTGTCCTTTTTCCTTGTGATTGTGTTTTTGATCCATATCCTACTAATTAACGGTCGTGATTTCTACAATCGTATAATTTATGTTTGGCGGGACCGCAATTTATGTTCACATTGGACAGATTTCAGGGCATACATGTTCCGCATTGAATAAATTTCACTGCATTCAACGCCATTGGTATAATTCCACGAGTGGAAGAACCAACGTGATTTTCTGTTCTCAAATTCGCTTAATTTCTGAATAGCTTAGTATGCTAACTTAAATTGGTAGGAATGAGCTTGTATTTCCTTGAGATGTTGAAAATGGTGCTCTGATATATGTAATATGTTCGTACGGTGGATCACATTTATGTACTTAGTTTGTGAGAAATATAATACTTTTTTCGTTTCTTTGGAGAAGTTGCATTATTTTATTATCGCTTGCAATTGCTTCCATTTCGCATGCTAGGAAAATGTAGGTATCCGAAGTTCGTGTGAGTAAATTGATTGAGGATTCCGGGCGTGTCAAAGGCTGTCATTAGTCCCGTAAGTGTAGTGCTTTTTTCCCTCGGGAGGTGGCAGTGATCTGCCCTCGCCAGATGAGATAGGGCGCCGACCTACCGGGTGTAAGTGGGGTTTTCCCAAACCAGATATCTCCCACTAGCGGGTCACCGCCCCAGCCGCGACAAGTTCTCAGCTCCGATCGGTCTCCCGGCATGTGTGGTAGTGTAGTGTATGTTAGTGTAAGTGTGTGTAAGAGTTAAGGGTAGGACACGGAAGAAGTAGGAAAGATCGGACGCGGTCCATGACCCGTTAGGGTACTGTTTGGGCATTCGCCTGGTATTGATCGGAGAAACCGCGGAAAACTGCCGATCAGAACAGGCAGAAACTGCCACTAGAATTCTCCTCCAGACAGCGACTGAATTGGACCTTGCTGACTAGCTAGTGTCGAAAATTTTGCCACCGTCGGGACTCGAGCCTAGGAGCTCCGAGTTAGAGGCACTCGGTTGATGCCCTGAGCTACCTTTCCCGGTGTGAGTAAATTACAAACAGGATTGAAGAATTTCAATAGTAGAAAATTTATAAATAAGTGGACAAATTTGCGTTTGAAATACCCTCAATGCATAAACGCGTAAGATAGTTTATTTTACCAACTTTTGAGCAAAACTTTGATCATGTAACTGAAGTTCTGATTTTTAGTTTTGATTGCTTCGTAGATCGGTTCGTCGTAGGTTTGTCACAAGAAATGTGAACGGTGTGCGAGCGTTTCAGTACGAGACCCTGCATTTCAGTTACTTACACTATGGAAGGAGTATTAAGTCAAGATAGTTGCATCAAAGAATAGTTCGGTTTTAAGCAAAAATGATGAGACCCGGCACGAATTATCTAACTGGCTAGTACAACAACGCTCGTCATGTAAAATGTATCGTCAGTACTCAGAATTTTTCAGTCGGTCCGTTTATCAAGTTTTCTGCGCGTTTTAACAAACATCGCCTTGTACACAGCTTCTACATGATGACATGAACATTCGTTTTGAAAGACTCGTTTTAAAACAATTATTGAAGAACGCAACGTAGAGGGCATTTCGTAGCAAAATATAACGCGAGATTACGAATCCACGAGTCATTGACGGCGCAAAGCAGCGGGTAGGTTTGAGCTCGAGGAGTGCATGGACCTCGGGAGAAGGTGGCGTGTTTGCCATTATTCGAAGATGTGCAGAGCGTGGTGTGCGCGTCGCGAGCGGGCTGTCGCGACGACCCCGTTGCCGCCCGGGCCGGCGTCGCGGGCGCGGCAAGGCTCCTCCTCGTGCGTTGCTCCACATCGCGGCTTCCGCGGAAGCGCGTTTCTCGGCGGCGGCGGCTGCTTCTGCGTAGCCTCGAAAGCCGCCTCTTGGGGCAGCCGGCGTGGCTGGCGCGCGCCGCCGTCTGCGAGCGAACTCGCGCGGGCCGCCGCCATTTATGGCGCACAGGTCGCGCCAGGCGGCGGCGGCTTTGGGGGCTCCGGCGGCCCGCGCCCGCCCCGCCCCGCCCCGCCCCGCGTTCGCAGGGGGTCGCATGGGCCCTGGGCGCGCCCGAGGAACGGCGCTGCCGCCTTCGCCAAATGGATGCGAATGTTTCCAAACACTTACGAGCCTGCCCTTTTGCGGATGTATAACTTTGCTGTGTAAACAGTAATAATATTAATAATAATTTATTTGGCGTTATTGGGTCTGTTAGACTTCGCCGTAAGCCACCGGTGTTCCCCATGCCTGGGCGTAGTTGAATTCCCATGCTTGGGATAAGAGCGACATGAGGCGAACATGACGTATTCTCTTCTCCGTAACTAGCAAGATCCGCCTGCTTGAGCTTTTCGTCGTCGCACAGCTACAGAAACTGACCATTCGAACCCGGGACCACAGAACGGGAAGCTAGTCCGCTGCCCATGCGCCATCCCAGAGGCCAGTTAATAGTAATAACAATAGTAATAGTAATAAGCCGGCCGCCGCGATGCAGACGGTTGCCGCAGCCATCGTCTGCGCCGAAGAGGCTGCGGGTTCTAGTAGGCACGGTCGGATTTATGCAGGTCTATTCACCCATCTTCCTATAACCTAGTAATTCAAAGTGTAACAGTCTCGTCTTACCGAGCTATAACAGCCGAAAAAAGCTGATCCCCATAATGACACGTTCATCTCTCCGGGATAAATAGGAATGGGCCTCGGAAGATAACGTGTAGGGGTAATAAATGGTCGATACGAGTAATAGTAATAATAATAATAGTAGCAATAATAATAAAAATAATAAAAATAATAATAATAATAATAATAATAATAAAATAATAATAATAAATTGGAAATTGTTTTAGAAAATTATGTGTAAAAAACAGAATTTGTTTGAAATATCGTCCGTGCGTAGGAAAAGTGAGATACCTTTTTAATTTTTTGTTTTAACATAACGGTTTTAATCAGTGTTGAGTAATTTATTTAGCAGCCGAAGAAGTTTTACTCTGCGCATTGTCTGTCTTGTGAACTATCCTTGACATTTTTACTACTTACAGACAATTTCTTACGTTGCGTCGCGTATCTAAACAAATTACGATTTTTGAGAAGTAGGTTTTATTTTGCACAAACAATTACACATATTTTCATACAAATAATGCGAATTCTGCGTATTAATGATGTGCTGTTGTTGTTAAATAGCAGTCAGAATCGATTCGTTTCCAAATAACTGAAATATGATCCCTTTGGAGAAAAAGAACACCACAAATTTCGCATAAAATAATTTTATGCTTCAGACTGCTCTTTTTTTCTTGCAGAAGTTGGTTACGAAGTAGTTTTGATTTGATTCATTGACACTGTTTTTTTACGGTAATGCTTGTCGTACGCTTTTCAAACCGGACTGGTTCAACAAGAACGTATGCGCCTCCAAATAAGTCGTCCTGCAATTCTACTTCTCGATCATTTTCCTTTGTGAAAGCGTAAAATTGGGAGTGAGAATGTCACTTCACGTGTATGCTAATTTTTAATGTGAAATTGCTAGCGTTTGAGTAATTCTCTTTAGCAAAAACACTCAGTGCTCGAAACACGGTGGTCGAATAGTGCTAGTAATCGTACTGTTCAGTTGATGCCTCGGCCTTATTGACGGCCAAAGGCGACAATAGAATCGGCACAGATTTCGTTGCTTTATAATTCTCATTTTCGTTTTATAGAATTTCCATACACGAACGTAGTAATCTTCATATTTCAGTAACTTTTAATGTAGAAATACGTGATCACGGCGGTTTACCTATGATGCCTTCCGTATTCTTAATGGCTTCTAGAGGCCGGTAATTCACCTGTGGAGCAAGCATCGTTAATGCATCTTTTTTGTAACCCTTAGCCTCTTTCTAGAAGATTGTGATGAGATTGCGCATGATAATTTGTTTCCTTTTAGGATGTGAAGCTTGATCGACGTGAATTTAAACCATGCACTTTCAAACGCTAGTTGCAGCTGATCTTAGTGGAAATCCTGGATATGCAATTCAATGAATTGCAGTATAATAGCAGTAATAGTAATCATGATGTCTTTGTTAGTGGCGAGGCTCGGGCCATAGGACCTACTCTTCCGCCAAAATCCTGAATGTACATTTATACAGTATTTTGATTTAAGCGATTCAGCGAGGAGAGGAGACGACTGAAACTGGCACTAGAGACCGTACCGGCACATGGCACTGTGTTATTGAAGGCCGAGCATACACTATGTGAATCTCGCCGCGTTTAATATTTGCGCTTGCTATCTGCACTGTATGAAACGGGCTCGTGACACATTTTTCCATTTCATGCGAATGTCTAATTCTATTTAAACTGTGGCCGAAATAATTCCGTCACCAGAAACAATCATCGTTCTGCAGATTGGCGGGTTTCAAGGTGGACGATTTCCCTTCGAACGTTTTGGAGCATGACGTGGCTCGCTTAGTAACCACAAGCGAGATCGCTAAACAGATTTGAAAATCACTTGGTGTAAATACAACAAAACAAACTTGCTTCATTTTCAAAATTTAAAATAAAGAAGCAAATACTTCTATTTTTCATTCAAAAATAATACTACATTCCACAAAGACCATCCAGAATAAAGTATTTGTTTGACAGACGGAAGTGCTCTCCTCGTGAAAAATAAATTTAGTGTCCGCGTCCCGCTCCCTGTGTCGTCACAACAAAATCGGGCTTTCTAATTTACAAAACATGAATTTCAATGCAGACTGTTTTATTCCTATCGATAAAAACAAATGATCAGAATTGGATGATTTTGCAAACGTTATCACGTAATAAAATGTTCATTTTACCCAGTTTTACATGTAATTTGTGTGGAAGACCCATTTCGACCCATTTGGCAGTGGGTATCGAGTGGGGTGGACAAAGACATGCAGCCCTACGATGCCACCGAGAAATTCTCCAGCCACTAGGTAATTACGTTACATACGTTATAGAATTCGTTAAATTTCCAGTCTTTCTTTGAAATCATCTGACTCATTGTATTCTATTGTATGATGTAGTAAATTTGTTTTACGTTTGTAATGATCATTTGCAGAACTGCTAATCCTTTTTTCATTCGCGTTGGTTTCTAGGTGATGCCAGTTCGATTGTGAGGCATCGCCTCGAGCGAAGAGGTCGACGATGCCGCATAAATACCTAAATGAATAGAGCGTTAGGAAACGAAAGGGCTTGTTTAAAGCGCTGACACATAGGTCCAATCCGCACGCCCGCGAAACTTCCGTCCCGTACACGGCGCGTCCATTTCCTTCCTGCGTGCCGCTGGGCCGCGCCATTGCGCTCCCCGAACACGCGTGAGCGCGCGCGTGCGTCGGAAACGCCGTCGATGAACCGCGTGCGAGGTGCGCCGTGACAACGCAGGAGGGGGCGGGGCGGAGGAGCAGCAGCCAGCCAACCTAATGGAGCGACTCGGCCGGGCTCAAGCCGGTGTGGAAGCGTGTGCAAGACCCCGAGGTTCCGACTGCGACTCCTTCCTTACATGGCCGCCGCCGCCGCCGCCGCCGCCGCCGCCGCCCCCCCGGCCGCGCGGCGCGGCGCGGGAACGTAGCGGTTGTGATGTGCGGTGTCTGTTCTTGGCAATTCGTAACTGCCAGGTCAGTGCAGGCCGCCGAGCCGAGCCGCCCCGTGCCAGCCGCTGCCTTTCCTGACGAGGTGTGCGTATGGCGAAGACAAGGGACAGCCATAAGCCCGTATAAGGCGTTTACTCGGATTTATGAGTGGGAAGGGGCGGGGATTGATTTGTCGGCGGTGCTCCTTTATGGCGAGGACCGGGTCGGAAGGTCCGGCGCGGGTTTCGTAAGGGGCCCTTTCGGAGCGCCTCGTTAAGCGAATAAATTCGGGAAAATAATCCAATTTTCGACCATCGCCGTGTCAGCCAATTCCCTGTCGAAGAGATTTTGAGCTTTTAATTTGGGAAGGGATTCATTAGTTATTTTTAATGAGCATATACGCCGACTATGGAATTCAATTCATCTTGCACATTGTTATTGTAGTACACAATATGCGTCGTGCGATCTCATTATATTGAACTGCGGGAACGTTATAAATGAATGCACGATTTTTTTAAATTTCCAAATGTTGCCTTGCGAACTTGATAACGGAGTGATCATTTACTTCCCGACGTTCAAAATCTCATATAATGATCGGCATTTGAAGGAACTGTAATGATTGATATTTATAAGGCAATTTGTTTTCCATTAGATCACGCAGTCCTGAAGAACTCGGTCAATTCCGTTTGTTTCTGCTAATCCCCTATATACTTTAAAAACAAATTATGATATCTTGTCTGAATTCTAATTCTATTGTCTAAAATTCCGGGTGCGTGAGAACTTTTGACAAAAGTTTGGACATTTGTATTTTAGAACTCTCATGTTAGGGGATACTAAAAGACAAGACCCTCTATATGAAGTAAAAAAAAATTATCTCGGAGAGGTTTGATGACTTAACAGAAGTAACAAATGGTGTGAGGCACTGAATATTTTTTTTATTAAAAGCATAGATTCAAAAGTGAATATGTGAATACATTACAATTAAATATGTTAACTCTGTTTTCTTATCTTGAAATTTTAGTTGAAACGTACAGTGCCTTTTTTAAAAACTTTGATTTATTTAATGTAAAAAGTAATTAAAAACCGTCTGTGATGTAGGGAGGAGAAGTGCGATCTTGCACGATTTCTTGAGCTCCGGATTCCCTACCTATCTCTTATTCATTTGTGAATTAAGGTAGTAAAGATGGTTTGGGGCAAAATTTGATAAAAAGGTATTCGCTCCTGTTTAATAAAAACTATTTTCATTCACAATTAACATACAAATCTTGTCTCTTATCCCTTATCGTGACCTTCACATGCGACTCATTACTGTGATAACATGGAAAACGATTGTTTGATGGTACTGTCCTGTGTATTCGTCAGTTCCACAGAGCTGAAGAAAACGTGCTTAGATTGTAAAAGCTTCCCATACTGTTCAGATGGGAAACTGATCGATTAAGGGGGTTAAGATTCATTTTCTCATGTTGTCAAACAAGGTATTGACAGAAAAGTGCTCCATAACAGTGAGAGTTAATAAAATGTATTGCCGCCTCTGTTGATGGAAGAAAATGTTCTACTTACCGCAGAGTCGCGACGAATCCTCAACTTTCGTTGAATTGTCCGCATGCAAGTGGGAACTGCCGGGCGGGTACTGGCGTCCGCTTCCCCTGCACCTCCTTTCTCTCGCTTGCGGGACAACGTTCCAAGCCTATTCACATTGAATGTGGAGCAACTCTCCTCGAACGTAGTCAAAAGTCGAGTTAAGTCATCGGGAGAGGTGGCTCAGGGGAACAACTGATGTCACTGCTATGCTTCTAACCGGGAGGTCCTAGGATTCGAGCGCTGACGGTGGCTGGGTTTTTGGACACTGGCTAGAAATTAGATCGAGTTCAGTCGCAGTCTGGAGGGGAATTTAGCGCCGGCGGTTCTGATCGGTAGTTTTCAATGGTTTCTCCGTTTAACACCAGGCGAATGCCGAAACAATACCCCCAACACACGGACCGTCTTTCCTTCCTCTTCGTTGTCCTATCCTCATCCCTTACTTACACACACGCTTACATGCACTACACTAGCACACATGCCGGGAGACCGGTAGGGAGCTCAGAGCTTGTCCCAGCCGTAGTGGTGGCCCGCTGGTGGGGGACACCTGGTCGGGGAAACCCCACTAGCTGACACTAGCTTGTGGCGGAGACGGTGCCCCACTGGGGAGATACCTCGCCGGGTAAGATGTGTAGGTCGGACCGCACGTTCCAGCGAGAGAGGAAAGCCGGCACTTCCCCGGATACGACCATACAAGGGACTAATGATTCTAGTAATCGACACACCGGAAATTAGTAATTACACAACCCATTTCGCATACCCCATGACAAAGGAGGGTTCCGGCGAGACACTCAGGAAATGTGGTACGTGTTTCTCGTGGCCCACCGGAGCTAGAACAGAGGTCCTAGCCCGCACCTCCCCTGCGGAGAAGAGCACAGAGAAACTAAAGTTCCATACTCTGCTCCCAGCGTCGCAATCATTGCGCCGTGTGGACCCCAGGCGGTTCCTCTCCGAGTGCGAGCGCGTGTGGAGCGTCGGCGCCTCGGCGCGTGCTGTGCGAGTGCCGCGAGCGACGAAGCAGTCGGTTCGAAGTCGGCATTTTATTAAAGCTTTCTCAGTTTTTGTACACGTATTCACTAGTATTCGGTAACATATTCAATTTGTTGTAGTGCTATTCGAGAGTGTTTCATTTGTTATTTTTGAGCAGTGTCCGTGCTACGTTTTGAATAGCGGTTTTCTGTAGTTTTATTAAGCCTTTTGCTGTGTTGTTATTGTTATTATGATTATTATTATTTATCAGTATTATTGGCTTGTCTCGAAAATTATCCGATTTTCACAGGTGTATGGGCCCAACATTGGCAGACCACATACTTGGTTACAATTAATGATAAATTCAACACGGTGCGAACTATCCGACATGTTTCTAAGATGACAGATTTTTGAAATTTATACATAATGACTTTATACATGTACCGTAGTACGGGCGTATGGTGTGAGGTGATATTAGACCCTATTTCACTGCAAGGGCTTGATGGATGATGTTTGCTGTTAGATTGTGCCGGCTTAGGTATTCTGTGTTCGCCAACTTTGTGCATGGCGTTATTATGTGATCTATTGTGGCTTGTTCTTTATTATTATTATTATTATTATTATTATATTATTTCATTATTTTCTTAATATTTTACTCATTAATAAAACATGGAAACATCGGCCGTGTTTGATTTTACCAAATCTTAAGAGATATGAACATTAAAATACCAACAGTCATTTGCTCTCCTCCACGTGGACCTCCGCGAGGCCTGAGGTGCCTGCACGTGCACACGCTGCGGTAACAACTGCTCGAGACAGACAGTGCTCTTATCCATGCATCGATCTAGGGATTGGCTGAGCACTTGGGTGCGACACCAATTGCTGAACAGCGTGTAACTTGTGCCAAACACGCCACTATTCTTTTAGAGAAAATGCTAGCTCTATTTTTTGTCAGTTTTTTTGTTGTGTTGCGTTTGTATTGACTATAAAATCGGTAAATCAAACCTTCGTAGCAGATTTGTTCCGGAGGGTAGCATCGGGTCGGTTGTGCTAAATTATCCAGTCGGTTAAGATTCTGCGTCCCAATATAATTTATAGATTTCATTTTCAAGCACAGCCTCTGCAACGGACACTGGTAGTGTGCTGTATCAGCTTCTAAGTCCGTATTTCTTAGCAAGTTTGGCGTGGATAATTGAGTTCACGTGAGTGTCTCAGTTCTCGTGATAGTGTGTGGAAGGTAAGGAACTACGCTCTGAGATAATATACTGAATGATTTCATGATCTATTTGATTCCAAGAAGGTATGTAATGTGTTATCCGTGGTGTAATGAAATACCCCGAAGTACTTCGTTTAAGATAAATCTTTTTGGGAATCGCCTAATCATCCATTGCTTTTATGAAGACTTCGCTGCTAGGATACGGTTGATTTGTTCTTAGAGCGAAAGTGACATTTCTGAAAAGAAGTGAACATCATATTTGCTGCCTTACGCCTCTGCAGCTGTGCAGTCTTCTGAAACGTTAATGTTGATGACTCCCCTATAGACGTCATTGGTGAATGGAGCTCACCAATCGCGTCATGAACGTACCGCATCTTACGTTCAAGACTCAATTTTTAATACCGATCACAAAAATTATGTATAATGTGATATGCGTAAAAAAATATTTTTTAAAGAAGCAGAGATAGGTCGACTCGTCCTAATTTGAATTCTTTCTCGTGGCGCACTAAATTTCCTTCGAACTAGGGATCGCACGAGGAAGCGCCGAAGCCGTATAAAAGCGAGGCGTCTCCCAACGCAGGAAGGAGTGAGCGCCGATGGGGTGCGCGGTCCGGTCGTCTCCTGTTCCGTTGCCAGCTATCCTTTCACTAAATGCTAATAAATATACTAGTAAATATGCTAAGGAATTGAGACGGTGTTTTGCCATTCATAAGAAGCCGTGTACTCAAAACAGTGTAAGTATGCTATTCCTGGTAGAGAATTGCTCCCCAGTCCTATACCCATCAAACATGCAAGTGCTTGGGGCGTTCAGAAATGATTGGCACAACAGTTATTTTGTGTTCACAGGAACCATTTACTCGACGAACGAATACAGATTATATTACAGCTCTTGGCCGCGAATGGATGTGCACTTTAGCCTCGTTCTAACAGCTTCCGTATTTGCGTAGTAAGCCATTCGTTGGGTGTATGCCGGCGCCACCGCCGTGATAGACCTGAAGCCTTCTCTATTCATTAAACGTGATTCGCCTATTCGTCGTTATCAAGTCATTGCCGCTCTGGACGTTGGCTGCCGTGCAGTTGCTGGACGCCCAGTGCTATTGCGTTTTTCAGGGCAGTCCCTGCGCCTTGAAACCCAACGAACATGGGCTCGGCAACTTCACGTTGACTCCCTACGCATGACGCTCGTTTTGTTTCTACATTCAAAATTCAAGTAGTATATGGCTTAGGGTAGGGATCATAGAATTATGAAAGCGTGCACAGAATTCACTTGCCCCCGTAGCACCTCGCACACATTTTTTTAAACTATTTTTGACGTAAAATAAATAAACTAGAGGTGTCAGAACAGCACGAACTTTCTTGCCATTAGTAATGGAAATTAAAGAGTTTAAAGCAATAGATTTTATTAAAAACTTTAATGAAAATATATTTCTAGCATTGAATACATTTAGGAGGTATGCAGTGTATTCACGAACACATGGAATGAGTTTTTTATCCTTACAATATTCTTCGTGAGTAGTTTGCGAGGAAGTAAAATAACTAAAAATTAATAAATTATTCGAGACTAATAGCGTTGGCAGACAAATGCAAATAGATCGAAAAATACATAATAGTAATAATTAAACACTGTGATATACTATTATTCTTCAAATATATAAAAGTATTAGTGTATATTGCCACGAACGAAAGGCAGCCATCATTATCGCCTTTTGTTATAAATGCGGCGTTACAACAATGGGTTACAACAACCAACGAAGGCCACTCATCTATTCGTTTTCACATTTAACACAATTAAAGAACGCAATTTAAAATTAAATAATAGCAATGTAATTAATAATAATAATAACAATAATAATATTAATAATAATAATAAAATATATGAAATAATATAAAAATTCTAACTTGCGTAGCATCCAACTGCTTAAATTGGGACTGACTGTATTTCATGTTTATTTCAATTTCATTTTAAATTTGTTAAATAATTAAATTTGTTCACAGACGGACAGTCGCACGTTTTTCCGTTCATTGATTTTTCGGTATCAAGGACGCACAAAACATGGATTCTGGCTATATGTTAGTGGATTTTCTCCCCTAAATTTAGCAACTGGATTTATCCACTTTTTCGTTCTCAGTACCGTGCAAAAAGAGTTTTTCTGTCGAAATTTCGCGGTTTTTTCCGCGCACCATTACATAACTTTTTCTTCTTAAGATGTCCCTTCTTAAGAGGGAAAAAGTAAAAATGGATTTGCGATGTATGGGGAGCGTAGGCGCATGCAGCCCGCAAAACACTGCATATTGAAACACACGTTACCATCGTTCGTAATTCGTCTTATGCTCATGACGATGTGTCCTACACCCTTAGATACAGGAAACACGATATCCATTTATTACTAGTTTGCCGCGATCTACTAAATGGGAATCTTCTACTTCATTTTTGGAGTTACAGCACTTCTGGGTACCAGAAGGGTATCAGAAACGAGCAGATATTACAAATCTATGTAAAGTTAAAGTGAAAGAATAGTGGCAGAAACAACCTAGAATAAAATTAAATTGACTGTTTTATTTTCTGTTCATTTTAATGTCAAGGCTCTGTTCAGGGGCTGCCAGTTCGAAGTTCTGTTACAGTATCAAGCTATTTTCACTTTTAGAACAACGATTTACGAGTTCGGAATGTTCGCTCTGGTCCAACTACTTATTGTCATCTCCGACATGAATATGCATTCTCTACGAATCATTATTTTCACTGAATCTTCACGTACAGATACAAATTACTATTCTATATTTGTAAATTTCATATTTAAAATACTTTTAAAAAACATATTTTTAAAAACGTATTGTGAAGATGGAGGTAGGCGATGGTTGAGTAGTCAGATTTATAATTGGAGTTGCGTTTGGATTTTTAGAGAAGAATGTGACTCAGCGCCCGATTCAAAAGGGCGGAGAGACCCTCGAAATACAAGATCTGGATGTACATTTGGTTTCCATTTCACGTGGCATGTGGCGGAGAATTTCACGTGATGCTGTATCCGGAACCACGAAGCCCACGTGTGTGCAAATGTCTTGGGAGCAGTCAAGCCTCTTCCCCAGAAGAATGTAGACTGAAGAAGGATAGTAGATGAATAAAATTCCAGCAAGTATAGCACTGAAAAGCATCGTTGATGCTAGTGAATTGATCATGAAGGAAAATTTCATCAGGAGGCGATAGCCTTCAACATATACTTTAGTGTTGAGCATAGAGAAATGAAATGAAATGGAATGGAATGCTGCGCGTTGTATTGCGTGCTGTGATGGATTGGGGTTTCTGGTGGCGTTGGGCCCATTGAGGCAGCGCGTAAGGAAGCGCGTGCGGGGAGGCGTCCAGAAAGGGAAGGAAGCGCGGCCGCGCCAATTAAGGTGCTGGGCCGGTGCGAAGGCTGCAAAAAGCGCCTGCGGCGGCCACCGGCCGCGCGCGCGAAGGGTCGCGTTGAACCCTGCGGCCCGGCTCGCCTTTGCGCTCGCCTTTGCGCTCGCCTTTGCGCTCGCCTTTGCGCTCGCCTTTGCGCTCGCCTTTGCGCTCGCCTTTGCGCTCGCCTTTGCGCTCGCCTTTGCGCTCGCCTTTGCGCTCGCCTTTGCGCTCGCCTCCGGATTCTCGTTTGTTTGCAATTGCTCCAGACCTGCACCGCAAACAAATTAGGTGTCGTGCCATTGTCTCGCAATGAAGGTGTCATCTAAAGGGGAGGTGGGTCAGTTCCTGAAAACAGGCGCCTTTTTACACACATCCACACTCGCTCATGCACAAGTTACGAGCACTCGCACGCGGTTGCACACTTGCAGATGCACCCTCTTGTCCAGGTGGCGTTGAACCGCGTGGTTTTGAACCTATAACCGTCTGGAAATCTGGCTGCTCCTTAATCGAGTTCATTCTCTATGCTATTTCGTTTCTTGTCTTGTGAATTTTCAAAGAGATGAAAGAATATTGTGTATTGTAACCTATTGCATCAATGTGAGGGCGTACTTAGGAAACAAATCATGTAGTGTCTGATTTCTAGTCATCGACTGTTAGAAGTTCACATCTTTGCTAACACATATGCTTTGAGATATAGATGGAAGCAATATGCTTAAATTTTAATTGAAAAGTAAATGTATGTTGAACGTGTTTTTCTCCAACTCGATTCTTACACTTACATCAACGCGGATTTCATCAAATTGGTATCTGGAGTTTAATTTTGGACGGAGGCGGTATGCTGTGTATTTTTTAGGATCTCGTGAATGATTCAAGTTGAAGTTTCTTTATTCGTTTCTTCGATCGGTGGCAATGATGCATCATCCTTCTTGAATATTTCAGTGACTTAACAGCCAAACTTGTAATGTTGGTAGATCTTGCGTGTGAAAAAACGAAACCGTAGTCGCAATATTGAATGCTCATAAAGGAGTTAATTGCATTCGAGCAGTAGTATAAAAAATGAAATACATAACACACACACACACACACACACACACACACACACACACACACACACACACACACACACACACACTTATTGCAGTGGTCCAGCGTTTCTTAAAGGCTAGAGGCAGCATTGCTGGTGTCTCTGCAGCGACACTGCCCGGCGTCCTGGGTTTGAGTATTCACGGCGGCGGCTTTTCGACATTAGCTAGATCGAATTCCGACTGGAGGAAAATTCTAGTGGATGACTGCTGTGGTCGCTAGTTTCTCGGAACAAATCCAGGCGAGTGATGGAGCAGCACCCTAACAACGGACCCCCACGGACTGGCCCGATCTTTCCTTCCTATTTGGCTTAACCTGACCACTTACACACACTTAATCCTGCACTGCACTACCACACGTGCCGAAGACCAGATGGCAGCTTAGGGGGGGGGGGCGCTTAGGCAGATCCTCGTAGAAGGAATTCCTTATTTAAAAATGAAATTTCAAAGGACAGTTTTCTTTATTAAAAATTCTCTATCATCCATATTGTAATTTTGCGGTGTTAGGTTTTTGCAATTTTCGGCAATAGAGTTCACAGCCAGAGAACCCTGCACTTCAATCATTGCTCTACTCGAGGAATTAAAGAAAAATTTAGAGCCGTTTTTAAAAATTGGTTTACTTCATGCGAAGTTTAGGCGAAAACTACTTGTACACGACCTTCTGTAAAGATCTAGTTTTTAAATCGTATTGTATTAAACCCGTGGGGTTGCTCGCATACCGACACTTTTCCTCCTCTGCGAGGTACTGCTCAACGATCACTCAGATTTGAAAGAAGGTCTTGGGATCATTTAAAGATCTAAAATTGAATGAAATTATGCAGACAACATCCAAGCAACGCCATTCACGCCGAAAATGAGATGTATGGGTTATATATTTACAGGATTCATATTAGTTTTTATAATTTCATGAATATCTATCAGTGGTTATTTCCTTCGATTTATGAAATAACTAATACTAGTTCAGTCAAATGGTACTCAAAAAGTGCAAATAGCGAAAAATTTGGTGTGGTTTTCATATTTTGTTCCTATTTGTTTGATTCTCTGAACATGAATATCAGGTTTGCCAACGAACATTTTGCCCTGGAAAACACGTTTTTAAGCCCCCCCCCACACACACACACACACACAAAAACTAAAATTGTAGCCTTTTTTCAGTTTCTTGAACAATTTAAAAGTCATCAATTTTTCATAAATAAGTCCTTTATGATATAAAAGAAGATAAAATTACCTTTAATTGAAACCGTTAAGATTATTATCGCGACATCTGGTGATATAAACGAAACGCACGAAAAAACGGGATCTGTCCCACTTTATCTCAATATAACTTAAAAAATACTAATTTTTGGAAAATGTTAATCTGATGTGATGTGATGTGATGTGAAATGAAAGAGGAGAAAATTGCGGACATGTTATGTGGACAAGGTTTTCTTTTAGGATTCATGGCTTCGCCATTAGTGGCTAAAATAGCCAGAACGTTACTGTGAAATCGACTTTCCACTTAACCTCCGTCACTCAGTAACTCCTGTTCGTAATTGACATTCAATAAAGGTGTGTACAAATAAATACGGCACCTTTTGAATCAGTTTATATTTTAATTGGACAAAGGAAAGTATCATAATTAATAAAGTGAAAAGGAAAATTAATGTTTGGGAAGACGATCGTTCCTTCACCGATGCATAGATTTTGAAGGTCCTGGTTTTACAGACATCTACGTACAAATGGCTTTACCATTTTTTTAAATTTATTTATTTATTTAAGGTCACATTAACTACGAAGTCATTAGCGAACACTATTGATTAATGTTAGGGGTATCAATATACTAAATGAAGTGATATAGTGGTGGTGATGGGTGAAAGGACGAACATAAAATACAACCATGCCCCAGGCGGGACTCGAACCGGCGATCCTTTGGCCCGAAATCGCCACGGCACTAATCTGTAAGGAACTCGGCCACCCGGATGGGCGTTTTTTATTGGAGGACTTATAAGTTATTTTGAAAATATGTAAAAAAGTGCTGGTTTTTACATTTTTTGGGGTCTTTAAAAATCGTATTTCCAGGCAAAATTATTGTTGATAAACCTGAACACTCTCTTTAAAGTATTCAAACTAATAACTAACAAGCAATTCAGTGGCGAAATGCATAACGTCGTCATTGATGCGTTTTTATCTCGTACAAGACACAAGTCTATCCGAGACAATTATGTTGTGTAGGTGTCAAAATATCAATCGCAAGCAGTAATGTTTTTTTGGCTGCCCTGAAGTGCTATGTGTTTGCTAAGTGAAGTGTAAGTAAAATGTCTAAAAAATTGCGTACGTTGCGACGCAAATTGCGTAGTGTTGGACGTCACAATGGTGTATACGACGTCCAAAGAAATTTTTCTTGCTAACACGAATAATAAAAGATGGTTAATAGCAATGTTGATCACAAAGTTTTTTATCAGCAGGAATGACATGCAAACAAGCGAAAGAAAACGTACACACTCCAATAATGATCACTGCTTCGTCCTTATGTCCAAAAAAAAAAAAATAAGTCTTTGAAGTTGGTGAGGATGCAGATATGTTGGTGATATTGAGAGCTCTCTGCAAGCCTGCAAAATGTGTCCTTTTTGAAACAGGAGAAAGGAAGTTTCTTTACCCACATTTGCCGGTTTGCTGCTCTAAGAGAAACAATTCCCGATAGCTTTGTTTTCTCAGAGCAGGGAGTGGTTGCGAACCCTCGGCATTGGCCAAGCACGGACATATGAATTTCTCACACGAAGAACTCTGATCTTCAACTCTCCAACGCAACTAAGGAGATAAATTGCGGATGTTGAACTTTTTCAGATTTTGCTTACACGACAAACATTGCTGCACCATCCCCATTGCAGCACAGCAACACTTTTTCATCAGGTTCAGCAACGCCTAGATGTAGAAAAATCCAGGAGAGTAGAGGGAAAAGTACGAAAAATGGCCGTGCGCCTTTGACTACAGCTTGTTAGTACCATCTGCTCTACCAGTTTTATTAAAATTTGATATCTGCAAGATCTCGAAGAAACTGAAAAAAGTGATTGTGCGTCAATTGCGAAAAGTGTTGCGACAATGTGACCGTCGTTTCTGAAAAGGCGAGTTACGAACTGAAACAAGGACGAGATGAAGCCATTGAACCTGACAATCCAATGTGAGAGGACTTCGGTATTCTTCAGGATACTGGACATTGCCAATTATTTGAAACAAAATAATATACAAGATTTATACAAATTAAAAACCCGCTAAAACCATTATTTTGTTTGTAGCAGATGTTTATTAAAGCCTTTTTATTTGTATTGTTAATTGTTTATCAAAAAAATCGTAATTAATTGTACCAGTTAAGGCTGATATGTGTTAATACGGACAGAAGTCACGGTATTTGATTATTACGTAACCGTTTCGAAACGAATATAACTTGAATGACTTTCGCAACGATAGAAAAGTAGTAAAATCTACACCCGAAAAAAAATTTAATCTTAGTAAAATCTACTTCGGGTTCGGGTGGCTGACGGCCCGTGATCTCCCCTCCCCTCCCCTCCCCGCCACTATTTAATAAGATGGATGACCAATTCGCCTTCTTTCATTCGGCATATTTTAGTGTGTCTCTTGAGGTCAGCACTAGAAACAAAAAAAATCACCGGAACACGAATCACAAACTGTCGTTTCTCGTTCACTTATTCTGTATGGACTGGCTGATTGGACTGACTTTGATCGCGCTGTAAAAACTAGTTTATTTGATGTAGATGTCATGTGAAATACGAAGCTTCCCCAAAATACAGTTGAGGAGTTCTTTATTTTCATAAATGTATTAACAAAAATGTTGACATTTTTTCTTCTGGCAACTCGTTGCCAAGCGTGCAAGTGTACGCTTCCATCATTGCCAAAAGTGCACGTTCGGTGTTTCTGAAGATATTTCATTATTTATACATGCCTTTTTGGTCAGTGTTGCAATATGTACTCTACAAATATGTTGAAGGAGTTCATACAGGACACAAACAAGCCTAAGCTCGTTAACGTTACTGTCGGGCTCGACTGTGTATGTGAACAGTCCATTTCAGCAGAACGTCATTCGCGTGATTTTAACACTGGTGTATTCATAACGCTTTTAAAAAGTTAATTTCGCGGATTTCGCGTTTTCTACGAAAACAAAATTTAAACGAAAATATTTTCTTCCATTTCGAAATGTAACCGTTTCTACCCCCATTGGAAATATATCCAATCTTTCAGACTTTTAAAAATTTAGAAGAATAAAGATCTTGGAGGCATATTGTTGTGCTAATAAATGTCTAAAAATCCTGTCCGCACCGTCACTCTGCCGTACCAATCAAGTGCGCGCGAGGCCCAATTTTTGGCTCATAATGTTTGCTTACTGTCTCGAAATTTGCTTCCCTTTTCAGACATACATGAATTTATATGAATTTTGTTGACGCCGGATGACGCGTAAAACTATTACGTGAAACATCGTGTTTCAGAATATGTGAAAAATAAAATATTTTTGAAGAAAATGAATTGTACTTTGATTGTCCATCGACAAAGACTTATAATACTTTATAAATTATAAATACTTTAGTATAAAATTATTAAATTGATTTTATTGGCAAGTGCTGGGTAATCAAACTTAAACAATGACGATTAAAGAGAATTTCCGGTTTAGTAAGAGAATTTAGAAGTTTGTTGTCATCTCTATGGAATTGTAAAGGACTTAAAATTGAAATTGGCGTTTCTTATGGGACTCCGCTTGAAGCGGACTTGAAGCAGGCGCAGTGCGTGGGCCCCGATGACAGCGTTGCGCGTGTCCGCAGGTGTTGAGCAGAAGGCGTCCGTGGCGGAGTCGTCTGCCGCCGCCGCCGCCGCCGCCGCCGCCGCGGCCGCGCTCCAGGCCGGCACCTCGCAGGCGCAGCTCATCCCGGGTGAGTGGGGCAGACGAGTTTCACTCGAAAATCACTTGGAGATCAAAAATGTCTTTTCTAGAAAAGCACTTTCGCTAACCATAGGAAAGCGCAGACGGGACCGCTTGGACAGCTGGCAACTCAACTGCAACTCAATGTGCATGGGCTAAATTATTGAATGCGTGCGTTTGCCGTTGGCTCGCTTGCAAACACCACGTCCAGCATCACTTCCTCTCGCCCCCGTCCACTTACACTAACTTCTCTGGAGCGCTGGGTGGAAAAATATTCCAAAATCCTCGACAATACACTCTCGAATTTTGGGACTCGAACTTCTCCCACGTCAGTATGACAACTCAATAAGTTCCCAATTGTGGGTTCTTTTTTGTTTAAACTTCATAATTTTTCTTAAATTTGCGTAGTAACGTAATATAAAGACAAGAAAGACAACATAAACCATTAATAGAAGTTCAAACCAGTATGCACTAAATATTATTACATAAATGTATATAATTTAAAAAATAATATTCCTCACATTGTCAATATTTACATCACACACACACACACACACACACACACACACACACTATATATATATATATATATATATATATATATATATATATATATATATATATATATATATAAATTTATTTATTGCATTTGCTAGTGGAAGTGCATCAAATACATTCCTTCAAAGTTTCTTGAAAACTTTCTTGAAGTTTTCTGTGAAAACAAGCTCAAAATGACACATTTTTATAAAAAGGTCAAACAACATAGCTTCAAAAAGGCTCCAAATTTTGCCTATAGCACCATATTTTATTTTTTTATAATATTCTTAAAGTTGTATTTCAATTTGTGTATTAGGAGTCAAAAAATTGAGAAAATATGAGAAAAAAGTCTTAGGCACTGATGGGTAGAAGCTGGGAAGAGGAAAGTGCTTTACTGCAAGGCTAGCTCAGACCGAAGAGATTAGGATCCAGTACAAGATGCCATTCTGAAGCATTACTTGATTGTATTATGACTTAAGAAACATAATTGGAGCCCATCAACACAGTTTTGAGTAATGTGCTATGGAACAGCAAAATGTTGTGAATTGTAATTACAGATATTTTTTTTTATTTAACATATGGGTTTTGAAGGTATTCATTAAAATTGACAAAATAAACGGTACAATATCACATGCCAATACAAAATAATGCTTAATCAGCACATATTTTCTCACATTAATTGTAACTTAAGCTATTTCCAGAAATTCAGAAAGTTCAGTATAAATTGGAGTTGCACCATTTTTATAATTTATATTGAAAAGTTGGAAAAACAATGCGCTTGTATACTACTCTCATTACATCATTATACATACGTTTGTATACATCATTATTACAAGAACACTTGTACACACTTACAGAGAATTTTCAGATGTTAAATAAGTATCTACCTCTGAAATCCACTATCTAATATCTCACTCACTCATGGCTGTCATAAATGCAGTTTCTTACAATGTGCGCAACTCCTCTGAGAATAATGTAAAACTGTGTTTGGAGAGAAAAACAGAAGATAATCGCTAGCTGCCAGTACTGACAAGTTTCTTTAACACAATAGTGTCATATCAGTTATGAAACATTGGCCAAATACAACAGAAATATGAATGTGAACTTCAAAAATGATCTGGGCTGTCCGGGTGACGCCGCGTCGAAGGCTGGGGTGCCGACGTTTCGACCGACATATCACGGTCCTCTTCAGGGCTGTACTGCACCCAGTATAGCCCTGAAGAGGACCTCGAAATGTCGGTCGAAACGTCGGCACCCCAGCCTTCGACGCGGCGTCACCCGGACAGCCCAGATCATGACTCTGGCCGCGGAAGCCTACGATATCAACTTCAAAAATATCAACAACGAGAAAGACAAATGAGGAGTAAGTTGATTCCTCCATAGTCATTTCTATGTAAACCAAAAACCGTATTACTATACAAAGTGTGTTATAATCTTCCAAGTAAATGACTATTTACGTACCCAAGAGAAAATAATACTTCTTTTTTCCCCACTGATTAGCAGAAAAAAGTTAGAATAGGGGGACTTGAGGTCCCCCACTCGGCCATGCAAGGGTTAATACTATGTATGTAGTATGCGAGAAAGTACAAATGTAGTACAATAAAATGAAATGAGGACTTTTTTATTCACTAGGATATTTAAAAAATTTATAAAATATGTGTATAAAATAGTTAACAAAAGGAAAAGGAGGGGCCTCAATGGCATGGTGTGTTTGGGGGACTCGAAAATGGTCACATGCTCTCTCACTCTTTGGAACACTCTCTTTCTCTCCAGCTCACACTCTTTTTTTATTTTAGCGAACTTATTCAAATCAGTTGCCACATATTGATCACATTATATATCAATAGGGTATTTGTATTATTAATTCAAATTTTTTATTTCATGCTAACAATTTTTCATTTGTTTTTATTATATCAAAATTCAAAACGATAGTTGTAACTGAAATTGTTCCTCCCTCCCCTGCACTCTTTGGATCTGCCCTTTTAACAGGGTGCTTTTCATGTTCATTATTTACTAATTGCATCTCTATAGGAGTCTTGTTTCTGTGCTGTGAATGCTCATGCAGGAGCGTGCGAAGTGTAAATGTAAGCCAGATGGTGTTGCAAATGGACAATCAATTCTAGATCAGTTTAATCATTGCAGTCTTAAGTAAAAAAGAAATAATTTTTAGAGGCATTTTATTGAGATGCTTTATTTGTTGATTTTTATGTAACAACTTACATTTGAGTCTCTAAGCGTGTATGAGTGACAACTCCTCCCTCTTCCTTGTTGGATTTTCTTTCAGTATTTTTTTTTACGCAAGTGTGAAATTGCTTTCTGTCTCTTCTCTGATATTTTAACTATTGCCAAATCTGGATCCTATTACAACAAACATCTAGTACTATGACAGGGTATACTTCCACTGCCATTGTTAATATTGTTAATATTGTTGTATCTACCCTTGCCCTGCTATGTTCACAAATATTTTCAATGTTAACACTAATTTATTACATTTACTTCCAATTTAATCATGGGTTCGATGTACAACATGTTACTCCTTACCTGTTGCATGTGGCCATGTAATTCTATATCACGATTCCTGGATGTTCTATTGATTGAAACCAATTATTAGATTGATTGCAACTAAAATAAATTGTCAGCCTTCTTCAACAATAAAAATTTAACATTTATTCTTACATATGTTACAAATTCTTTTGATTCCATGAGAATTATTTTCAATATAGAACATTAAAACACCATACGGGTTTGAATATAAGTTCGTAAGCATACTATACTATATTGATAGATGGCATCTCGGCTTACTAGCAGAATGTTTTTTTGAAATTCCAACTATTACATTTATAAAATTTCCAATTACAATTTAATACTACAATTCACACAATACCACGCTCTCAAACTAATAATAAATTCCTGTGTCACTATCATTTACATAATACCCATCCTATGCTGAAAATTTGTTCGCATCTTACCAACAACATACGTGTGTTCACTTCAATGTTTTTTTAGAGAGTGAATCCTTGCGTCCTTCTAAAAGATCATGGCCATCCAATGCCCTCTTTACACCTTTTTCATATAATATGTTCAGGGCTGTGTCCATCAGTGCAGCATTATGACACCAAGCATGCAATATTACATCTTGTTGATCGATTATCCTAACAACATGTATTCTTTGACTTTCGAGTTTGCAAACAATGCTACTATTCCTGACGCTGGATGCCGATTCTATCATTAAAACTAAACATGGGGTTCTTGGCTTATAACACAAGGAGCTAACAATGAAAAGTTCTTATTTTGTGTCTATGCAATAATACATTTTTGCCTCTCTAATGTCAGATATCCCTTTTTGAAATTTTAGATAAATTTATTTATTTTTATTTTGTGAGTAATCATTCAGTTTTTTGTATGCTATATTTGTTGCTCTTTTAGTAAGAGGGAAGACTAAATTTATATTATGAAATGATGAAAATGGGAAAGTGTACACATTAATTAAAGTTTATGATAATTTGATAGTCATTTGCTTTCATAATTAATTTGCTAAGTAAAAAAGTTCATAGCTAGTATAAATAATAAAGATTTTGGTTGTATGGTTAGCAGGAATGATGAACCCTGGGTACACCGGAGTAATGTATCAGACATCGCAAGGGATGGTGTATGCAACACCAACTTCAGCGTTATCCAATGGAGTGATATTCAGTTTAAGTCAGGGACAATTTCAACAACTGCAGCAAGAAGCAGCAGGTAAGACAGAAAAAAAGCAATTTTTAATATTATATAAATTATGATCTAGTTAGTTAAAATTATACTTTTGATAAATAATTATCATATATCTAATTTATTTTCTTCTGATTAAGTGAATTTTCTTCATCTTTATATGTTGTCTTTATAACACATCAAAAGATTACATACCGCTGTCACTCATGAAAATAAGGAAAGATAAATTAACAAACTACTTTTAGAAATAATGTATATTTATAATGTATTAAAACTTACTCGATGCCAAACGTGTATAATGTGAAAATCTGTGTATTTTGTACATAAATCATGGTCCGGGCAAACATAAACTCTACTGAATTACTTTACATAATGCAGAATCTTGTCTAATATAGAAAAAAAAAATATTAGTCCCTTGAGATTCCACATTGAGCACGTTTTACTGTATTGTTTTCTGAAACATTTTTTTAATTATTTAATGAGTTTAATGAGTTTTTACATTTTTGAGAAATGTTTTCTTGGTATTCTTGTATTGTATTGGTCACATTTCTTTTTGACATTTCACTTATTTTTGAAAATTTAATATGTGGAAAATGATTGAATTTGCATAACTATAGATTTAAATACAATTAAAACTATTTATTAATGCGCTAATATACACTGCATCTGGGGAAAAAACCCTTTCACTTTTCAGTATAAGAGGAACTTTTAGTGCCTACTTGAAAGACAATGATTAACTTTCATAAAAATAATCTTCAACTGATGTGGACAGACAGGAGAACTTGGGTGTTTAAGAATCCAATTGTCTTTGTTCCAAGGTGAGGAAGTTCTACTTGTTGGAGGATTCATGTGGATGTAGAATTATGAGACTTTTCTGATTTTCTGTGATAGTTATTAATGTCTTTAGGTCAATAAATAGCGAATAACCAAGTCTGCTATTGTTGTTATCAGCCGTGTCTTCAATCCTTTTTATAATGCCTTCTTCTTATAAGACAAAATCATACAAACAAGAAATATTGTTTCTTGGGATAAGTGTTGTCCCATGCCATCTTTAGCTGCTACTCGATTGTTTCAGTTGCTTTGAATGGTCTGAAATCCTTGTGGATGCTGTCCATTAAGAAAGGCCTTTTGTTCCTCAGATTGCATGAAGTCAATAAAAACAGTTCAGTTTTATGTGAAATGTGATGTAATTTGAAATGGATCATGAATATTTTAGGTATTTCTCAAATTTTTATCCCAGTAACAAAAATGTTAAATTAAAAGAAATCAGTAAAGAAGTTTGAAAGCTAGAAAAAGGTAGAATGGGTTGTAAAGTAGCTCGATGCAAGTGGGTAGAGGAGACACCCTCTCAAAATTGAGTTGTCTGCATCAAATGCGTTTTACAGCATCCTTGAATTTCAATTAATGCATCAAGTTTGCAACAAAAACAACAAAAAAACAAAACAAACTTTTATTTGCTTCAGAAATATAAATTCTTACAGGATGTTTGGATTTTTATTTATATCCATCATCATCATCATCATCATCATCATCATCATCATCATCTCTAGTATTGCTGTTGTTGTTATCATTACATTGCAACGTGCAGCCTTTGGCCTGAAGAAACTTCTCTATTCAATGTTACTTAAGGACCTAAGAATATGAGGTACCTACTCAGGATTCAAGCCCTGCGTAATTGCACATTCTTTTGCAGTTGGTAGGCAAGACTTGCATTAAAGCATAGGGCAAAGGTTCCCAACCTTATCTGTCTGGCCCACTGCCCCCTGAAGAAGAAGAAGAAAAAATTCCAACACCCATAGTCTTCAGCAGTTAATTTTATATGAAATATCAAAATATTGTTGCATATTATCTTTTTGTAATTTATCGGTTTATTTATCTCTTAAAAATCATGAAATAGAAATGAATAAAGTAACTAAATGTACAGTGAAATTATTATATACATTTTAAAAATGAATGTGAAATCAATAGGAACTAAAAATAACAAGATAAATAAAAAAATAACATAGCTTCATATTTGCCTCTTCCATAAAATTGCCCGTGGAAGGCTCCATTGCCCACTGGAGAGGGGATAACCCTGATGGGGGGAGGGTGCTCAGGCGTTTTGTCAGGGCTTGAGGTATAACACCCATCCCCCTTTGAAGGTCAGTCATTAATTTTCTGGTTTGACAATCCAAATTATCCAACTTTGCTTGCAATTAATCAATTATGTCAGCAGAGTTCTTAGATCAGTACTTGTACTGCCTAGGTGTTAATAACTTGGATCAGAGTTTCGCCGTTAGGCTTGATTTATAGAAGCTTTCAAACTCAATGCTTGTATTCTGTCAAGACAGAGGTCCTAACTTAATAGTGAATACACGTAGCTTGTAGAAGGCTTAGGTTTTTTGTGTGCCACCTCTAGATATGTTCCTCTTACCGTCTTGTTTGCAAGTCCAGTCTTCCAGGTGGTGAAGATTCTACCTCAACGAATACCTAGAGTGGTGCACTGGTCTACGTTGGACTCGTGTGCTGTCCATACTAAACCCTCACACTAGCAGCAACTCTATCTCTGTTTAGACTGTCTGTACAACTTGAGATCATCCATATAGAGAAGATTAGATGTCTTTGATGTTTGAGACACGAGTTGAGTCTTTTACAGGATTATTGTGAGGTATATCATTGTTGCTATGAAGAACAACAGGGAGATCTATTCTTTGTGCTTAAAAGCCCTTCAAAATCTTTGGACTCTGCCTAGAACTTCTAAGCTCTTCATTATCCAGTGGTAGAGTTGTATGCCTTTTGTAGTTGATCCAGGTTCACACCTTCTCCTTGCACGTTTTTGTAATCTCTGCATCTTCTGTCTCTCTGTATCATGTTTGATTGCCTTTTTACTCTTTTGGCTTTCGGTCGGCATCCTCAAGGTGGTTTTGTATGACATCTGCTATTTTGAATGTGAATAACTTGGATATCGTTGGTGGTTGTTGTGTTATGGATCAATAGTTGCTGGGATAAGAGTCCTTGGATCTTAGTAAACAAAAGTTATCTTTCCAGTATTCATCCACCTTCACGATGTGCCTGCTTGTAGTAGATTATCTTTTTGTTGAGCAAATCTAGAGTGTGTGTGTGTGTCATCTGCTAGAGCCAGTATCAATGGTCTTAGTCTGGGTGTGGTACAGTCCAGTTTTTCATCATTTCGACTCGGTTTCTTGCCATTTCCATTATTCTAAAGTCTACAGCCATAACTGATCCACACACCATTATTTTGACCAATTCAATCCAAGGCACCTGTATTGTTATGCCCAACCAAGTGCTCTTTTAACTTCTGCCTGTGCTCTGTTTCTTGTCGATATGGAAATATTTCTTGGTGGGCACTTTCTTCATTGATGTGGTAAGAATTGGCATAGGTCGAATAATGACTGACAGTTTTTGTCATACTGTTCAGCTTGGGAGGTAAAATGCAGAATTTTGTTGCAAAATCTGTGTATCACTGTTTGTCTCAAAGACTTATAGTATTTACTAAAATCTACTCTGGGTTGCAACTAGCTTCCTAAGGAGCAGTTCTAGGAACTGTTGGTGCCTCTACAACACTTTCCGCAAAATGTGGGCTGTATCTTCTCCATAAAGCAACATCTTGAACTTTCCAGTTTTTTGAATGATATGGAAGTTTAGCAAAGTTCTTAAACAAATTTTGCGGAACAAATCCCAGAGCTCAGATAATTATCAGGACGACTTGCGCTTTTATGCTTCCATATTAGACTGATTTTGATTTCTAAAATCTAGTATTTAATTGTTGTCATTGTTATTATTTTTGTTATTATTGTTATTATTATATTATTATTATATTATTATTATTATTATTATTATATTATTATTATTATTATTATTATTATTATTATTAATGATAATTTTGGAAATGTTAAATAACTACAATGATATTGAGTATTTTATTTTGATTCATTTGCTCAGTTCTGTCAAGCCATTCATCGTTTTTGTATTGCCGTATTTTGTTTGTCCACAGCCAATTTATGTGGAAGATATCAACATTAACCAAAAATGTTAGAAATGCATCTCTAGGTGTTCCTTTTTTGATTTCAGGTGCTAATAGAGGTACCCAGAGTGCAGGACCACAACAGTTCATAACAATCCCATTACCGGTAACTCTTACTGCATCAAATGGCCACCCCCAAGAAGCAGCAGATCTGACAAAAGCACGAAAGTGACAGTGGAGTGTGGAATGCATTCAGGATTGCTTTGGTCTTATTTGCTTCAGCCCTCAAGACTACTCTTCCGCAGACAAGAGGTTAGTTCTTTCCTGCGGAGTTGTCAGTTTTATATCAGCCAGGTAAATGAGATGAAATGTTTCTCTCTGTTAAATATTCACAAAGGAGTTTGTGGTGCCTTATTTTCTAATCATTGTGGCTGCTAAGAAAGTGACAATACAGCCTGGTGCTTAGGAATTTGGGTGTTCCTGCTAGTCAACAATAAATTTGTACTGCGAGAAGACTAAACATTATATTAGTACAAAGGAATTGTATATTTTGCCCTGTATGTTTGTTAATATCAGTGGATAGTCAGACAATAGTGCTGACTGATTGTTTTCAGTTTGTTAAAAGAAAAAAGAAAGTGATTTTTGAAATAGAAAATTAGTTGAATTTACTTAACTTTTCTTTAAGTAACTTTGTGTTTTAAAGAATACAACACAAAGCGACAAAACTTCTGGCCAAACCTAAAATCCCTTCAGAGGACTTGTTTATATTGGAATAATTTGAGTTCCTGTTTAAAGATTTGCAAGTTAGCAGAACCATTTTTTTATTGCAAAGTGCAACCACTTTTTACTTGGAAGTTGCAGTGTTGATGGAACTAACTTTTCATGACTGTACATAATAATAAATAGTACTTCGTAAATAAAATGTTATTAAGTTTTATTATTAACTGGACCTTTAAATCAATAAGAGTCTGATTGTAAACAATAAAAAAATGTGTATTTCAAATCATTTAGACATTGGATAAAAATACTGGTCTTTCAGTCATGTTATATTATGTTATGTAATTTAATCGTTAAATTAAATTCTTATATTTGCCTAATATTGTAATATCTGTATGTGATTACACAAGGAAATTATTCAGGCCACAACATAAATGAATTTCTTATAAAAAAAAATGCTTTAAATTTTTTTTTTTTCTTCTTCTTTTTTTTCTCCCCTTTTACGAAGGTATAAGTATGTTTGAGCAGAGATGTAACAAAGAAACATGAATTTTCAGTTTCACTGCTGCTCTAACGCTCTTAAGACTGAATGGAAAGCAATTGCTTTATACATTTGCATGACCTTTTTCTATCTTTTTAGTAACAATAACAGGGGTAGCAAATAGGAGATGGCAAAAAGAAATAAAAGTAAAGAGGAGTGGATGGCCTTACAGATACATTTTAAGTAGATGTTAGTTCTTTCACATCTATGCTTGCTAATTTATATTTTTTGAAATATAATTAGATTGAGAACAGGAGTAAATATAGTTTAACGAAGTAATTGTTCCGTTTTTTAGTCCAATTAAAGCAAACTGATTATTGACATTTTGTATTTTGCAATTAGTGAGAAGGTGCATAATATTTGACTTGTTTTCACTCAATATGTAGCCTGCAGTAAATATTACAATAAAAGAAGGGCATGCTCATGAGATGAGTTTTCCATGCCTTAGTAAACAAGGTAATGAAATTAGGAATTGGTTTTGCAGAAAATGTGAAAATATGCCAATATATTGTCTTTCAACTTTTCAAAGATGTTTACATTTCTAATGTTATTTTTTCTTACTGATGAAAGACTATCCAGTGCATACAATTGCAATTGGGGACTTAACGTAATTGTAATCAAATGTTTTTATTACCATGGAAGGCAGTTTTAATAATTTATATTCATGGTGGGAACTGGCATTGAATAATTTCCTTTCCTAAGACATAGATTAAGAATGAGACAAAACAGGAAGGTATTTGATTACAAATCCCATTGAATTTGTGTCATTTCCTTATAATAATGAGTGTCATGAATACTAAATTGATAATTGGTGCTAAAATTAGATTGTTTTTAACAATCTATAAAATATTCAGTTGACTTCCATATCAAAGTCTCTCCTTTCCATATTGAAGCTGAATAATTGTGATCTCTGACAACACAATTGCCAGAAGTGGTTGAATGAAAAGAGAATGAAATTTACTTTCAAACTACTAATTATAATTTTGGCGATCAATCAGATTTTTCAACACTATTAGTTCAGAAGTAAAAAACACTTTTTTTTAATGCAATTTGAAAACAAGGAAGCTTTTTCAGTTGCACTTCATTAGATTTATGTGCAGACTTTTGAAGGAACTGGTATTGTTTAGTTATTGACTTATTAATACTTACACTGTTATTTAGAATTTATAGCTTTAAGTTTATCTGACAGAAAGCCAATGTGAACATGGTAGGAGAATGTGCATTTGTGATTCAGTTAGCTAATCAGCATTGGGAACAAAAACGTTTCTAGTAATGGTAAGAACTTTTAAAACAAGTAATTTATAATAAATGATGTGGGGGGAGTAACGAGAAAGTAATGCCCTTGAAATGTTTCTGTGTCTGCCAGAAAGACAGTTATAAAATCATCTAAGGATCAAGAATAATAAAATATTTTCTTTATAATTGCACTACATTTTTTATATACCATATCATTTATCAAACTTTTTTTTAGACATTTTATTGTATATAACTGGGGTAACCTGTTGAAAATGATGCGACAAAATCAAACTCCTCTATTAATAATTCATTATAAGGAATGCCAGAAAACAATGTAATTTCCTTAAAACTAAATTGATTGTTTTATTTAAAACAACTTAAAACTAAGTTGTTGATTGTTTTATTTTTTATTGTAACGTTTATAATAATAATTGTTGTTATTATTATTATTATTATTATTTATTATTATTATTATTATTTTAAAAAATTTCTTTCTTGCAAGCAGGGGGCATATTTTAAAGAAATGCCTTTATTTTATTTTTCCTTTTTTACTTTTTCTTTTCACTTTACAATAATGCCTTTCAGTAAAGGCATTAATTATATGTTACAACAAAATGAAATCGCCCATTTTTATGACATTTTTTTTCATTGGCTAAGACTAATAAGTCCTTTCTTACCTTTTTCTGTCTTTCTGAAAGTATTTTTTGCTGATTTAATTGATTTTAATATTATTTTATTGGTAGTTGCTTCAAATAATATTTACAAGCTGCAAAGATGTTCTCCACAGAATTCCAGAGTAGTCTATAAGATTTCTTTGCTCAGAAATTGTAATGTCAGCCATTGTGAGTATGTAATCTGTAGTTCCTGTGACACCTATCAGTGCCGTTGTCAGTTCAACCAATTTTGCGAAAATTAAAGTCGAAGATTTCCTGATAAAGAGCCGTCTGAACCACAATGCAAGCCGAGTTCTCTTGAAACAAAAGAAAGAAGCCTTGATTATATCAGAAACATAATCCAACAGCTTGATATAAGTAATAGGTTCTGGAACTGTGGTGTGTGGTGCTCTATACGACTGCAAATCTTTTTTAGGGAGACCCAGATCCACCATGTAAATTTTTTCACCCATTTACGATTGTTGACACGTCCCATGGAGAAATCCAATTTAGTTCGTTTGATATTTTTTATAAACATTTACACACACTGCATCCTTGGAATCCAACAGCTTGTGTATTGAAGATTAGGTCTACTACTGTGTTACCTTATTTGTTTGTGAACAGTCCACAGTCTATTGCGTTTCAGTTACTTGTTTCTACATTTATCTTTATATAGTATCTTTTACATCCATCACAAAGCAATCTAAGAATTGTAGAGACCATCGTGCAAAAATTCCCAAACGAATTTGGCAACCAATGGTCTGAAGACAAATGCGCACAAATCAGTATCATTATTGTATTATAGTTCATGTTCAGATTTTTGTTTCCATTATGCATCAATATGTACTGCAGAATGTATGACCTACACCCAGGTAATTAGATTTAACAAAAGAAACTGTCATGTCAGATTCAGAAAGTGGAAATAGTCTTGATTTAATAAAAAAAAAAAAAAAATTTGACAGGACAGTTCTACATTTACACTTACCCTTTTACACATGTGCACACACTCGCACACACTCACACATGCTATTCCACAGTGTCTATGTTATCTATGTTTAGTAGGTTGTAGGATAGGAGACATTACAATGAAAATTCTGAGAAATAAAATCAGACATATAGGGTAAAGGTGTTGCAGAGAAAGTTACTGGTTTTGGATAGATGTTCCTAATCCAGCTACAGTTCTGGTCTCTTATTATAAAAATAAATTAATAATTCTTTTAATATAAATTTGAATGATAAAAGGAAACATATACTTTTTTTTTTTAACCTCTATCATTTTAAGAATAAGAATGTAAGATGTATTTAGAAGATTTTTTAAGAAACACGTAAACTGATTTTTCTGAAACTTCTACAGTTAATGAAGACAGAAAAAGAACAGACAATAAAATATGGCTGTGCCAGAATTGACAAATTACTTATAAATGAACATAAAATGTAAAAAGAAAGGAAAAAGGTGCATTTATTATTGCAGTTTTTTGTCCGGAGCCACCAAAAGATGAAGAGAACTACCAAATTAAAACATTAATTTAGGGAAGCCTACTCAGTGTTGCTGTATTTTGCAAATTCTATTTTCTTGATTATCTAACCCCATCTTGCTCAAATTATGAAACAAGTTGTCCACTGTGAAAACATTGAATTGTTCTTGCAAAAAGTCATGTCAAATAGCACCAATTCTACAGCAATCCAGCTAATTTTTTATTTTTTTTATTGCTTATGAAGACATTCTATCTGAAAAATCTTTTTTGGCAGCTTATCTTTAAACCATAAGTAAAATATAATAAATACTATAGAACACTATATAAATGTAATTTATTGACCAGTGCATCAAATGCTTATGGTTAGTTTTTTCAGGAGATGATAATTCTTTGGCAACTCATTAAGATTAAAATATTAATTGAGGTTGAGCAAAGAAGTTTATATATCAGTAAATAAAGGTTCCAATTTTTTGACGCTGAACCTTTTTTTAAATCATATCATTTGTTTATGATCAATCTATAATAAAAATATTTTGGTTAATATCCACCTTTCTTTTTTTCCTTTTCACATTTATCATTAAAGGCTTAAGTTCTTCAAGAAATTTTGTTGTTGGTAATTATTCATTTAAATTATTTTTCACAGTACAGTATTGTTTTTGTTATTATGTACCTCTACTGCTTATTGTTGTACATTGAAGACACCTTATTGGTGTATGAGTAAGGTCTGAGGCATTTAGAAACTTAAGTCCATAGATTCAAGCCTTGAAGTGAAAAATGAAATGGTGAATTTTATTGACATGTCAAATAGCTTTGACAACTGTCTAGAACAATTTAAGTTTGTCAGTTTTTGCATTTTTCTCTTCATCAAAAGATCATTCACGAGAAGATAATATGATAGAGAGTTTGGAAGGGGATAGTGAACAAAAGACCTTCAAGGCTGTGGTATGTAGAATAATTGATAAATTGCAATAAAATCTGCTTAATGAGTTGTATTTTGTTCTGGAAATGTTTTATTTCAGAGGTTTCCATTTTACAGAGAATTGCTTTAATTACACTAAGCATAAGAATAATTTGTTTATATTATGGACAAAGGAAAAAACTTGTTTTATATCCAGTATAATGGAAAATTAAGTTATATTAATTACTTCATGAACTATTCCTCAAAGCTCATTTTGTGTTTAATTAATACTACACAACTGCTTATTACTACTAAAGAGGAAATCTTCTCTTGGTAATATAAAACAATTTGTAAATATAGCAGTATGTACCAAGAACATGAAATCTTCGACTTTGTGTTTAACTTGTACTAAAAAATTATCCATTTGGAGAAATGTAGAGTGACTTCGAAGTGATTGAATTCATTATCAAAAAATTACTTATGCAAATTGTCTAAAAATGATCCAGTTTCTGCAAGAGATTTATTTTACAATTACATTTTCTAATGCATAGAAAATCATTCCATTATCATGCTCCTATTTCTGTTTATGCAAGTTTTTCCATATAAAGGGAAAAAAAAAAATTCTTCAAAGGTAATATTTAAAATTCTAATGTTTCTTACACAACCCACACTGTTGTTTATTTTTTTTTTTTTTTTCTGCATACTCAGAAAAAATCAGATCAATATTATGTAACTTTTTTCTTTTTTTAACGTTCCAACCACTTCTTGGTATTGTTGTCTGAGCAAAAGAGTGAAATTTTGTTATAGAATTTGAAATGAATATATTTTATTAATGTATATGTACATTGCAAATTCCTGATTTATTTTTTATTCAAATATAATGAAATTTTGTCATTTTATGAAGTTTGTTTTTAAGACTATTGGCACTTCATACAAAAATAAATCTGTGACCTTTCTAAAAGAGTTAGTGTTAGACTTTCTTTGCCTTACAGCAATAATTCCTTTTATCAGTTTCAGTAATTATGATTATGGTTTCAAATAATAAAGAATATCTAACAATATTATGTTAATCGCCTACTAAAGTGGCAAAACAAGAGATGTTAGTGCTAATGCTTATAGATGTGCAAAAATTCCTTTTGGGGAATTTATTACTGTAAAAATAGTTCCTTTCTCTGATGTAGACTGATAGACATTTTACAGAAAGGAAAAAAAATCTGATATTGTAACAAAACTTGGAAGATACTTTCTTTCCAGTTTTGAGCAATTTTACTGTAAACTAAAACATTTCTAATAACAGATTTTGAAATAAAGATTTGAATTAGTTGTGCTTGCGTATCTTTTATTTTTAGACATCTAAGAGTTGGGGCTAGTTGCAAGTTATGAGTAGACCATTCTAATTGGGTTTTAATTTTATTTAATAATTTTTCAGATAACATTATCACAATAGGAAATAAAGCAATGCCCTTAATGAGTCAACATAATTAGCTCTCTCAAGCTTGAGGTTTCTGTTGAATCATGCTTTACATTTTATAAATGTTCCTTAATTTGTTCCTAAATGTGACTTATCTAGTCACATTCCAATGACTACATTGTCTTCTTTACATAATTGTATTTACAGTACAATAATTGAATGCAGAGTTCTTTTGCAGTGGCGTAATTAGCCCTTTTGGGGCCTTGGTTCCAAAACTAAACTGGGGTCCCCCTCAAAAAACATTGTCCTACTGAAAAAGTATGCTCGAAACTAATTGAAAGGAATTAATCATAATCAATCACAAAAACAGAATTGAGTGCTGCGGACTTTGGGCAAGTATGATCCCCCCCACCACCACCACCACCACCAAAAAAAAGTTTTCGGAGGCCCCTTATGCTTTGGGGCCCCAGGTAATTACACCTCCCGGGGCAGCAGTAGTTACGCCACTGCATTTCAGCAAAGTACTTAAAATGTAAAGAGAGATTTTTTTGACTTGTAATGCTTCAATAACACTTTGCATTCCGGTTATTTTTCAGTAAATGGTGCATAATAGACTTAATACAACATTTAAAAGTTTGAAATGTTTATTAAGTGGAATTTTATTGAGGAAAATGGCAAGTTAGGAGAGATATATTCAGTTATTACATTCTGCCTGTCATTGCCCATCAGCCGGAAATATATCACAAGTTGTAAAATTCTGTTTTTGTGATGTATAAAACTTGGTAAATATAATTGAAAATACAATGTGCTATGTTGTCATCTGCATTTCTGAGTGGAAAAAGTTATGATTTCTATATTGTGATAACGTTCTACATGTATTTTTACCTCAATAAGAGGTTGCAGTTGCAATTTTGATCAGTCATGTATTGCTATGTTGTGAGAAGAATGCATTCAATGCACCATATCATGAAGGTTTGGTTGGTTGGTTATCCTTCATGTATCTTTTTGTAAAGAAATTTTTCCTTCTTTTCATCCTTCACCACTTTCTTCTCATCCTCCTCTTCCCTCTCTTCCTCTTCATATCATCTTTTTGTGGTTATCTCCTCCTCTTCTTGTCATTCTTTCTCTTCCCCCTCCTCCTCCTCTGCCTCCTCCCTCATTAACGTTTTCTTCCTCTCACTTCTTGCTTCTCTTTGTCTTGATTCTGCTTTCACTTGGGAATTCTCACTCTCCCGCCTCTACATAGTATCCCTTCTTGGAGAAAGGAAATGTTCAGAGGTAAATGCTACATATTTATTTTATTAAAAATGTTGTTAGGAAAAGTTGTAATAAATTGTGTGTGATTTTTTTATCTTGAAAAAAAGAAATTCATTACTTTTGGACATAAGTAGTGAGAACTACTCTGAGAGGGTATTAAGTAGAGGCAGTATATACTTCTATTTTATACTGGATGTTTCATTAATTTAAATTCTGTTTTTCAATTTGCATTCATTTTATTGCTAGCAATATTTTCATTCCATTGACACTGATATTTTGTTAAAGTTAAATTAGCTCCGAATGTTTTTTAGATGAAATTTTGTAGTCGTAATATTGATTAATAAAGGAAAATGGTTTCTGAAGAATAGAAATTTTTAAAAGTTTTCAAGACTTGATCATATGATGAATTACAAAAATGTCTGGGTTCTTATGAGTGGAGTAAAATTGTGTGGATTGACTTGTACTAAGAATATTGTTTTGAAGGTTATCAAAACAATTTTTAAAATGTATTTATTGATTTGTTGGGGTCTGTCACTCTATTTATTATAGTGTACTTTATTCAGAGTAAAAATTAAAGTAGAGCCTGATTGTAATGCAATAACCAAGTACTAATGCAGTGAACATTGTTCATATCAGATCACTTCTGCTTTGGGCATATAATTTTTGTTGTAAGTTATTTTTACTTCTAATATTTCTGGTAGTAATGAGGTTTTTAGGTGACAGAATGCTTTTTATTTCAATAACTGAAATTTAAAATTAATTTATATATTAATATCAGACTTCTGAAGTTTCATATAAACTTCCATGTGCAATAACTAGTGCTCTTTTTTTTTTTAATTCAAGGAACAATGCAAATCATAATATCTAGAGTTTCTGTCAGTATTTATTAATTCTGTTTAACCAAGTGCAGTATTGTTTATCAAACATTTGCTGTTGGCTTTTTTTTGTTGTTAATTGGCTGTAAAGTGTTAACAAGCCAAATAGAATTTCCATTGTTTGAATCATTTGACATTATTTTTTAAAGCTTTTGTGCTGTGTGAATATTGGTTTGTGTGCTGCGTGGTGAGTGTACTCTAGTCTTGGGTAAGACTTTACCCATCATTTAGATGTAACATTTTAATGAACAATATCTTTAAATGTATTGTTCTTGAATTTTATTACAAGTTTTTACAAGTTTAAAGTTACTCCTTAAAATGTTATCTTATGTTTTCTTAGATCTTACTGTAGCTTTGTGTTTCTTATTAAATGGAAAAAATTAATCTCATCCTTCTCTATTTGAGGTATATTTGTTACCCAAGACCTCCTTTTTCCTAATTTTCCTGCTAAGCTTTATTATTTCCTATTGTATATTCGAAGTAAATGTCAGGTTATTTTTATCAGTGAAATGGATTTAAAATTCTACGTAATGTAGTAGTTAATAGTAAAGTGAAAAATTATTATAAAAACGTTTTAAAGCAGTTATGAAGCATCATGATTTTACTTTTTTTAAAATCGTTATTCTGCCTCCTATTAGCAGTACATTACAAAATAATTAGAAATGTAATTTGGAATATATTTTTGTATAATAAAAAATATAATTCAGCACTTGAATATTGCAGTCTTTAAAATCACAGCTTTAAAATGGGCAATTCATGTACATTTGTGTAAAATTGGAGCATTGTCGGAAGGCAGTTATGGGGTACCTGTAGTGTATTATGTTGTCCTTTAAGTATACGTAGCCTAAATGAAATGCTTTTTAATGGAAAACTGTCTATTTAATTTGCCCAAATGTTATATTCTTTCCTTCAATGTTGGAACCGAGATAACAAAGATTACGCAAGAAGTCACAGTAAATTGTGATATACCCCCACGTTGTTTCCCATGCAGATTACAGTAAGAAACAATTACTGATTCTACGATGCTCAAACTTATCAAGAAGGTATTAAGATGGTCAGGGTGACCACTCTTTTTTAGGAATAAATCTTTGATTTTTCCCCAACTTTACAGAGCATTTCTGCTTTCTCTCAGGTTTAATTGGTATACAGGAAAATTATTGGTGGGTGAGATTGAACGGTAACATCTATTTTGAGGGTCATCGAAAAAAAGAAATTGGTTTTTCCTCATGAAATATGAAGTGATGGGAATGAAAGGAAAGTGTGGAGGAATTGGATGAAGGGAGGGAAGGATTTGATGTCTCGCATAACATAAAAATTATGTTTTAAGTTCTAACTTGGTTTACATATCTTGGCTACATCTATTAGAGCAATTCAAAAGATCATTAATTTTTGAACCCATAAAACATAATCAAACTTCTCAATGATAACGAGAAGTGAACAAAAGAAAAAAGGGGGAGAAAAGAAGAAGAAACTAGTGATGCTGCAGAATGGCATAGACTTTCTCATACTAGTTAGTTTCCTTATCTCTCCATCTTTCTGGTTTTGCCCCATCCTCTGCTCAGTTCTCACTTTTGGCATCTAAAGGATATTTTTTCACATTTTCTCAATTTCATGGTCCCCTAATAGTAAAATGAAATATGACTAAGAATGTTATAGAAGAATAAAACTTGAACTTATGTGCAAATTTTCATTGAAAAATTTGGAGCTGTTTTTTGAGAAAATGTTTGAGTGGTTCTGAAAATGCGGAATTGTGGGCTCATTTTCAAAGAAAAGAAACATTTCCAAAAAACTTAGTAAGACATCGTTTCAGGCACTTGTACTCATAAATGGAAGAAAAAAAATGTACATAAATCCTCGGTAATGGAAATATTAACAACATAGAGAATCATAAAAATTAATTAACAGATTTCATTGAGATTTCATGATCAAATTTTGACCCCAAATTCAAATAATTAAAAAAAAATGATTTTCGACATGATAACGTTAGAGTACGTTTTTCACCCCAGAAGGTTATTAATTCTGCTGTAACTCACTAGATGGCGCTGTAGAACAAACTAAATATTCATGTCAAATGCAACCCGCGACACTCGGCAGCATTTTTGAATCTACGTCGTTAAATAATTCTTAAACGAAGGGTATTAAAAACTAAATTTTGACGCCGAAGGCATCAAAGAATCGTTTCTCACACCGTAATCTACAGAGATCTTCATCAACATTCTATTACGTTTTTGTTGGTCCGGGGCTTCTGGATATTACCCCACATGCTCAGAGACATGCATAATCTGCAACTAAATGTGAATGAGAGAGAGAGAGGTAGAGACAGATGTAAAGAGAGAGACAGAGTCAAACTGAAACAGGCCATTTTAGTGCGAATTTCAAATTTTTAAACGGGTAAAATTGGTTTTAATTCTTTTCACTATCGGCCACATTGTTTAAAAATCTGAAAAAATATGTTATAGAATATTATAAGACACATTCTAGGGGGAGAAAACTGAGAGAGTATTCCAAAGTTATCAGATCGAAAATCAGTTTCAAAAATTATTTATTTTTTCTATTTGAATTTGGCGTTACAATTGGTTGACAAAAATACCTTCAAATTCATATATTTTTCCCCGTCTCTGCAATTTGTTTCAGCCTGGTACATATAATAGAAGATGAGGACAAACACATGAAAAACACGTTTCTCTTATCTCTGCAACAATTGCCGTAGAAAGCTGATTTGTGTATGTGTGTGTGTGTGGGGGGGGACTACGGCATCTTTTATCCTCTTTCAAATGAGCATCGCGATTATCGATTTGGTTTGGAGGCACTTTTAACCGCCTTATTTGGCTATATCCTTTAGAGCGTTGTTTTTCGAGAAAATCTTAATTTTAATATTGCCCCTATTTCATTCAAAATTGCGCTTTATTGACGATTTTTGACGACATATGCTCCAAACCCTTCAATTGTAAATTTTCTGATGTTTAGAATTAGGAAGGAATTGCATTGATGGAAAACTATTCTGAAGTTCCACAAACGTCTGTCACGAGAATGCCACGTTCCTTCAATGCTCAAAGCTTTGACCGCCCTCTTTTGAATCTCTCCTTGTGAATTCACGACCTCGCCTGAGAATACAACAAATCTGATCAGTATGCTATCTCCACACCATATTGCTTACATCATCGGTCTAGTTATGGTAAACGCTAAGGCATTCACGAGAAGTACAAGAGCTGTTTGGATGCTTCAAGGTTAATGATGTACGTGGAAGCATGTGTCGTACCATATGTGCACACTATTTCCTGTACTTACGTTTCAATTCTAACTCGATATAATGATGCAACAGCTATGGATTGACGCACGGAAGGAGCTTAAACGAACTGATTATAATATTATTCTGTGAAACGTAGGCATTTCAACGGTGAGGGGAATAAACTCTACGACTTTGCCACTCAGTGCAATATTGAGGTATTCCTTGAGATAAAAACCGTGCGATTTTTATAGAGACGTTTAACGTTAAAGTTAAAGGAAACAACTTAACATCGCTTGACTTCTCACATCTTCGTGACATAAAAGCCGATTTTACAATCTCCTTGAGTCAACTTTTATGGTAAGAGAAAATACAATATTTAAAGTTTTAAATGAGCCGAACCTGGAATTTCCATACGATTCGGAGCATCAATTGACCACACTATTTTGTAAAGTACGCGGATATTCTAAAATTTCATATAGGCATAAGTACAGAGTTTTTAGACAAACTACGTCCAGATTGAAGAAAAACGTACATTTTCAAAAACGTACGTCAATTTCTACGCGATTTAGCGTGGAACGAATCGACAACAATCGATAGCTTGTGGAATCACGACCGGTGGAATTTTGTTATCACCCACGTTCACAATTTTTTTACGTCTCAATATGACTCAACGTTTGTCCTGCCTCCGTCCCTAGCTTCTGGAATGGAAAATTTAGTGAGCTGAGGTCAGGACTTCGACCAGGCGCGTCGAGGGCTGCGATAAACTTTGGGACGAAGCTTGCCAACTGCTGCAGGGTACATTTTGCTTTTCTGCGAGCAGCTCAAAGATTCGTCCTGCCTAGGAGAGAGTATTGAAAAAGGAATTGGAGCTGAAAGTTTCTACTTCCACTTCACAGAAATGCACCTGCGCTGCTTCGGGAACCGCGCACCTTGTTACGGCGGATGCAGACTGTCCTTTGCTCACACGTGACTTTCTCTCTCGCTCCCTGGGAAGGACGGGGCCAATCCAATGAATGCTTTCGCCTGTAAGGATAATTGTATGGCATTGACGCTTCTAATAGGCCTTCGGCGAAATCTGGGAGAGAATGTGACGCGTCTTCATAAGTTTTCTCAAATCAAAAAACCGATGTACTAGATATATTTTACAATGATTAAATTGTCTTACCTTTCGAAGGATGAGTTATAGGCCAGGAAGCAATATTCGTTTCTAAAAACAAAATCATTTGCTTTAGCAAAAATAATCTATTGTTGCTCTGTATAGCTTCTTTTGTTCGTGCACTTCAATAGCCGTTTTTGGTGCAATCAACAGCTTCACTCCGTTTTTGCTGTAATTGAAATCATGCAATGATATCGAGATGTTTCAAGGCAGTAACAATTCCGAAAACATTCCTCACCGAAATATTCTAACGCAGCGATACGTTTTATTGGTAGTTGACATACAGGCTAGGTTCAAAAATATTTGCAGTGGGTATTAATAGCAATACGATCTTCGTGCACCTTCCACTTTTATCTTACACTGACACCAGTTACCGTCACTGTCTTCGTTGCTGGTTAAAGCTAGAATCGTAATAGCTCTAGCTAGAACAGGCATCCCAAGCTATATACAGAATTAAGCGTTACCGTTTCAGTGTCAGGATGTATGGCCCTCCTGTGTATGTGTATAAGTAAAACACCATACAGAATTTGACTAACTGCGAGTGTGCGTGAGTGCGGCCCGTGACTTGCGGTTTGACCACTTCTCGCGCACCACTCGAGACATACGAGGTGCATTCGACGCGAGGAACTGGTCATTTGTTTTCGGATCCGCCCATAAGATTCAGAGAAATTTCCAAAAACGTGCTTTTTCGTGTTTTGGCGCGGCGATCTTAGTGAGTATGCAGAGAATTAAACCAACGCCACCTAAATAGAACTATGTAGATTGAGTTGATTGAATCCCATTATCCCGTGGTTGTTTTCAGTCCACGACACCGTAATTTTCTTCCGGCTCTGATTTTCGACAACGAGCAAAATGAAATGAATATCGCCCGGCAGAATTTGTTGTGAATTCGTAAGAATGAAGCATTTCATGTGTATATTTTGTAAGAAATTACCTTGTAACATTAAATTTGTACCTTGGAACATTAAATTGGAAGAACCTCAAGTGAATACGAAGAAAACAAGAACTGTAAGTAATACTGGAGAATGCAATTCTTCAGTGTGCAAAGATCGATTTTCAGTTTAATGTGATTTACAACGTATTCACCTTCAGAACTCAAATGAGACTGAGTTTATGGAGTTTTAAAATCTTAAAAAATTCAGGGGAATCCAATGTAGTTGTAGAAGATTTTGCATCAGAATTTTCTGAACTATTGAGAGTGATCTTCTAGTAGGAATAGAGAATTTCGCAGAAAACAGCTTACAGGTGATCATTTACATTCATATTTGAAAACAAATAGTAAAAATATAGCTGTGCTAAATTCTAACTATTCACATTATTCATTCCTGTAAGAATTATTACGGCCAATATAATTTTGAAATTGCAATATTACCGATTCATATCCCGAAGGGAGGTAATGCACAAGGCAATTGGGTGTTGGAAATTTTTGAGTAAAACATTAACAGCTAGTACGATTCATTTGTAAGTCCAATGCCAGATACTGAAAGACCATATTTGAACAAAGCTAGGCATGAAAGAAATGAAGTATGGAAGAAATTTTCAACACCTGAAAATACTTTTAAGACAGTTTACAGTGTCGGCAACTCTACATTCAAATTGTTGCAAGGTATTTGAGTATTTCAGTGTTTACGGAAATATTTAACAACAATTTATTTTCTGCCCAAAAAAGGAAAGTATATTTTGTGATGCGGAGTCATGATTTAGAAACAATATAAAATTACATGTTACAACAATCAACATTATGTCTTTGGACCAGGGATTCCCATCCTTTTTCTTGCATCGATTCCTTTTAAAAGAATTATTTACTTCATCGAACCCTTTACAGTTTTCTATAATACACAGTATTCATAATTATGACACCAATAATTGCACACAAAAGACTAACAAATAATTCCGCCCGCCACTTTGTCGCAAATGGCTCCATCTGCAGCAATCAGAGATGCTCAGTGCAGCTGAGTCGTGATCATCGGTGTTGCGCAATGGCTACAAAACGCAGACTAGTGTTTGATTGATTGATTTTTTCGTGTTTCCGGGCGCGTCAACTGCTTTGGTCATTAGTCCCGTTAGTGGAGTGCATGTTCTTTTTCTCGGGAGATGGTGAGCTTCCCCCGCTGGATGGCGAGATCCGGCGCCGACCTACCGTCGACTAGTGGGGTTTCCCCCTCTCCAGGACTCTCCCACCAACGGAGCACCACCCCAACAGGGGACAAGCTCTAAGCTCTCGACCGGTCTCCCGGAATGTGTGATAGTGTAGTGCATTTTAGTGTAAGAATGTGTGTAAGGGGAGAGGATAGGACAAGGAAGAGGAAGGCAAGATCGCGCGCGGTCCGTGGCCCATTTGTTAGGGTACTGCTCCAGCATTCATCTGGCGTTGATCGGAGAAACCACGGATCAGAGCAGCCGGCCGCTAGAATTCTCCTCCAGACAGCGACTGAATTCGACCTAGCTGACAATCCAGTGTCGAAAATCCTGCCGCCGTGGGGAGTGGGAACCTAGGACCTCCCGGTCAGAGGCGCTGCAGTGACATGAGTTGATGCACTGAGCTACCGTTCCCGGTCAGACTATTGTGACGTCGTGGCTTGCACAAATGACAGGCAAGGTGGCTTTGGTGTATACATAGCTGATTTGCATATGCACTTGTGAGTCATTGGCTCCCGTTTGCGCACGCCGTTCCACCGGCGCCCTCGCCCGGAGGCTCCTTCCGCGGCCCCACCGCCCTCACCGCCTGCGTGCGCGCTCTGGGGCTCGCCTGGGCCCTCGCGGCCCCGCGCTGCCGTCACTTGCCTTGTGACCTTTAACACGGCGACAACGACCCTGTTCGGTACCCTGCTTTAGACCATAGGGTTTGTGGTGCTTAAAATGTCTACATCCTCCGCGAACAAAGCAACAGTCACTCGAGGCGAAGTAATACAGAGTGATTTTACTCGCAGGCGCATTATAGTGGAGAACTACGAAAATGGATAACTAGTTCACCTTGGAGCTTTTTTGAAAAGGGGACTTTCGTCTTAATGTATAAGATTTATACGCATTTGATTTCCACTACTTTGTCCGCGTATTTTCATTCTTATTTCACCTCTATTGTTTTCAAAAAATTAAATGACCAATGTGAAATGGGATACGTATCTTACGAGAAAAAAAAAAACGAATGTCACTGAACCGAATGCATCTCAAGAAATAAAAAGTATTATAATCTATTTGCAAAATAAAATGTTGTAAAGTTCGTTACAACATATCGTCGGATCGTTGCGCCTATTGGGAAAGATAATGAAAGGAATGTCATGCAAAAAGTGGCAATTAGTGATCAGCGAATGTCATTTCTAAGAGGTCGAATGCAGTGTTTTCCCCTCCCTTTTTAAGAGTTCTTTGAAGTCTCGATACTTTTACAAGCGTCACCTTCCCCCTTGCCCGTCAGTGTACTTCACGAAACTGAATACGAAATGAGAGGGCGGAACTCTAATTTCCTCCTACGCTATCACTACTGCACATGCGAGCCCACTTTTGTCCTCGTCGTGCCCTCGAGGTGAAAACGGACGCGTCCAGGTTCGCGGACGCCGCCGGCAGAAATGTTTGCGAAGGGGTACACCCAAGAACATAGCACTGCGAGATTTTGGCAATTTGCAATTATCTTTTTTGTTAACATCCATTTTTAATTAATGAATTGAACTGAAATCAAATCAAAGCATGTTCATTTTATCAAAGTTGGTTCGCCTTGAGTAACCTTGATAAACTACATGGGCTCACACTCACTAAAATTATTTGAAAAGTAAAAGGGGTACTTCGTGGAGCCACAGCTACGAGTAAACTGTCTCTTTTAAATAATAAAAAATTTGGAGCCGTTTTTGAGAAAATCGTGTTTTTGTTATTTTTTAAAATTACAAATATTGTACGCACTATTGCACGAAAACTACTAAAATCTCAAAAAAACTCCATGACATAATTGAAAGAACTATTTACGCCCAACAAATTTCATTTGAAGGAAAAATCCATGTCTTCAATTTTGTAGTTGTAGGAAGACGCCGGAAGAAATTCAAACTTTTGCAATTTTCGAAAATTCTGAGTTAACCGTGAAATTCTGACCTATTCCACCTTGATGAGTATATTTTGCTCTTATCTTACAAGAAATGTAAAGAAAAAATAGCAGCCGTTTTTGAGAAAATTTTGAAAATGTTCGGAGAACGTCATGAAAGTACCCCCAAATTTTAAAGAATGATTTTCAAAATTTCAAAGCTTCAACTAGAACCAGATCGACTTAGGATTCTTCAATTTGGAAAAGATCGTACGGGTGGTTTAGGCGCTAGTAGTGTTCACGCACGGACGGACGTTTTGCTTTCAATTGGTTTTTCGGCAACAAGGACCCACAAACCAGATATTATGGCTACACCACGTGTTAGAGGATTTTGTTCTCTTAATTTAGCAACTGATTTCATGAACTTTTTCGCCTCTAGAGCCCGGCAATGAATTTTTTCCTCCGGAAATCCGCCGTTTTTTCGCGCAGCATTACATAATTTTCTCTAGACTACGTAAATTACTCCGTATATACGTATGTATAGGGGAAAGTAAAAATGCAATTATTTATGCATCAAAATGTTTACTTAGGGGGTCAAACGTGTTTCGGAATCGCAAGCAAAGCATGTCCTACCTAGATTTAACAGAATCTTTTCTTGGAAACGGAACCTCCAACAAACTAGGAATTTAGCCAATATTTTTCCCCATAAAATTATCGCTTAAACATGCATTGTTCAAAAATAGAAAATATTAAACTAAGGACTTCACAAGTTACTTTCTTCAGATATTAAAAAAAATTTCACTTTTGTGACATCAATAAATACTGTTTTAAATACGCGCCTAAAGCTGTTGTACCCATAATGCGCTTTAAGGGACTTGTACCCATGCGACTACACAAGGGCTCATGTGAATCATGGAGTTCAGATGGGTATAAGCAGTAGATGTGTAGCTTCTTGATCGACACGAGTCAATATCTACAATAGATGCAGTGTTCATATTACCCTTTATGGTAAACGTCTCAAAGGATATTTTTAACACCTATTGTAAAAATGTGTGAAAATATTCATCTTAGATTTAATGAAGGAGTATTAAAATGCATCAAATGTCCTGTTGTGTGGCTGTTGCTTGCAAATGTACTACAAAGTTGATGCATATCTTGAAAGTTATGTAGAAAAATATGATTGCAAATAAATTGTGAACGAAGAAGGAAGTTCACTGAAGAAATTACCCTCGATCAGTTATAAAGAACATTTTCAGTTATTCTCCAGACGAAAACGTGTGTTATACAGTTTTTCGGTGTAGGAAGACACCGAAAAAATTGAATCTTTGCAATTTTCGACAATTCAGTGAATTTAACAAAATGAAATTTGCGGCATTTTTTAAACTTTGCTTAAACGAGGAAAAAATTGAATAAAAAAGTTTGGTACTATTTTTTCAAAATTGAGAATGTTGTTAAGGCTTGATATAAAATGAAAATATCCGTTTCAAATTCGCAGGGTCTCGAGTACGGTGTGATCAATTGAGGAATATAATTTTTGGAGAAAGTCATCTGACTGGTTTAGGCGCTAACGTTGACCTCAGACAGACATTTTTTCGTCGTTCAATATTTCGGTATGAAGAACCCACCAAACGGATACTTTTACCCCACAATTTTCTGTATGTTACAGTAAGTGGCGTACTCTTCCCACTTAAATATGTGGTAATTAAGTAATGCCTAAGTATTTTAGGATCCTCTAGTTTCCCTAGACTTCCTCAAGGGACTAAGAATTCCTTTTCTGCATTTACAAAAAGCATTGCTAAATTACTCATCGTAATTTACAAATTGGGTATAGAACTCTTGAGAGCAATTGACGAGATTGTCAGTAGATCTCCTCGAGACGTGATCCCCGTCTTAGAGGAAGTAATGTGCTACATGTTGGAACAAGATTTATCTATTTTTTATATTAGCAACAGCAATATGAGTTTCTCTGACGAAACATCGCTATTTTCCGCAGCTGCATTGCAATACTTTCTCTTTATTAGGTAAGGGTGCACATAGTATGGCTAGAAGATAAAAATACTCTGCCAGATAAAAGGAAAAATAGTTAAAAACAAAAGAATTTCAATAAATACACAAATGTAAACAGTTAACTTTCACATGCTATCATGGTTTTCTTTTTTTCTCCCCTCCTCGCAGTTCTGTTCGTAACTATAACATGTAATGAAATTTTACACTTATTTAAGACGCGGACATTAAATTTTCTATTGTGTATTACAAGCCTTTACTTACGGAACTATTTTATTACGCCTCTACGTAAAGAAATCGGAGGAAGTGTGTGGCTCGCGCCAATCAGCGACTGTCTACCCACGTGGCAATGTTTTACATTCACTTCGTTCTCTCGTCGGATAAAATGTATGAACTACTTACTAGGTCCATAGGGCCCAAACAAATTTAATTTTTCTTTGGAGAACTGAGTGTACATGTTAACATTTCCCCTGAGGGATCTCGGCTTCCTTGCTTAGTAGAAAATTATTTTATTATTGCTTACATATTATCGGTGTAACTAGAACATGAGTTCTTGTCGTTGGGAAAAATACCACTTGTAGTCCGGGGCGGGGGAAACGAACGGTTATGCAACCCGTTATACTCTCGTGTATAAAGCAGCGGTGGAGACGCCGCGCAGGCGCAACGCAAAATCACCTGTAGATAGATACTCGTCTTACGGTACTTGCATAGTGCGGGCGGGAAGGTTCAGATAGCTAAATTCAATGGTTGACATGCGATTCATATACAAACCGCTCTACAACAACGTGACTGTTGGAAACAATTAAGGTCAATTTTATAATGTTCTCTCATCCAATTCCTTGTAAAATATGTATTCATCTAAAATCTAAATGTAATGTGAATTCTTTATAATGTTAAACACACTTATTTTATCTTAATATAAGTTGTTTTAATTTTTATGTATATTAAGTATTTAATTTCCTATTTTATTTGACATATTGTTAAAACCCTGATGATGGAGGCACAATTCGACCTCTGAAACGTTGCCACGCTTTTCTTGTACAATATACTATTTTAAATGTAATAATCATTTATGTTTTAATAAATGTAGTTTGGACTGTCTGTAAAAAGAAATATTGGAACTTTTATTAAGAAAAGTTAGTAGCAGACAGCCTATGTTTCATCTTTATACACGAACTTATTTAAAAATATAATTTTGAAGAACAGGATTCATTAAGGACAAAACATCTCTTCAATTTTGTAGTGTTCCAATTATTTGCAATTTTTGAAAAGACCGAAATTTCCAAAAAATTGGACCTGGGCCATTTTTATAAGTGTAGTTTCCCCTATACGAGAAAAAATTAAAGAATAAATTGTGCGATTGTTGAGAAAATCTTGTTTTTAAAATTGTAAATATTTCGTGCTAAATTACTAGAACCTACTCATATTCTCGAAACATTATTCACGACTTAAGTTAAAGATCTATATTTGAAGAACATATTTCATTTCGGAAAAAATATCTTAACTTCAATATTGTAGTTCTATGGAAAAGCATTCAAAATTGTGATCTTTTTCAATTTTCGAAAATTCAGAGTTGGACGAAAATGAGGCCGTCGGCATTTTTGTAAGCATCCTTTTATCGATTCGTGACAAAATATAATTTAAAAAATTGTAGCCAATTTTGAGGAAATATTGAAAAAGTGGCTTTAAGTAAAGTACTCCCAAAGTTAAAAATATCCATTTCAAATTGGCATGGCCTCGAGTTCGTTCAGATCGATTGGAGAATATCAATTTTGGAGAAAATCGTTTGAACGGTTTAGCCTCTAGCTTTGACCACAGACGAACAGCCATATTGTGTCGCAAACCAATATTTCTGTATCAAGGACTCAGAAAACGTAGATTCCCACTAATCAATGTATTACAGAAAATTTACTACATTTGGGGATAAAAATGATCCTATTTTCAAACATTCCTTTATATGTAGTACACGAGAAAGTAAAAATCGCAGTGTCAAGCTACGAACTTCATTTTCGAAATTGTCCGTAATGGGATAATATGATACCCAAAGACGTGCTAAAAACAATGGGCTGTTTAAACGGTTCTATCAAAGTTATATGTTGATTATAAGCGACTGACACTAAAAAGTGAGTTACGTTTAAAAGTTTTCAAAATATGCTGAAAATATATTTTTGATAATACTATATTTTTACAAAAAAATACATTACAATTTTTATTGTTGGACTGTGTATGTATTTTTGTTTATTTATGTACGTTTACAGTAGTTTTCGTGTAATAATTATCAGTTAGATCTTTCTCATGTTTTATTATATAATAAAATTGTGACACGTATTTTAAATTGTGTATACCGCCCTGCGGATTTGCTTAGGAATTATTAGTTGATCACCCGACGCTGGCGATAAGAGAACTATCGGTTAGTTTGTTGAGGCTTCCTCAGGATTCTTATGGAATAAATTGGAAGGAAATCGGAAGTAACACGCAGAGCAGCTTGCCTCCAGCATTAATTAGATTCCGCTGTGGCTCAGCCCATCCATCTGGCTGTTACATAATCTAGGAGCCTCATCCTTCCGCTACGAACACGCACCCGCAGACTCTTTGGTTGAGTTAGCAATTGTAACTACAACGATCAGTCATAAAATGCCTTAACATTTACTAATGCCAAAGAAAATCTAGCACCCCAAGGGAACCTGTAGTGCACGTAATGTGTAGGTAAGACCCCATCTCTTGAAAACTACTTAATCCTTGAGCGAAGGTTAACATAAATCCACCAAGAACAAGAATTTTGATACTGTTAAATTATATCACACATATGTTGTGAGATTGTCCATGACGGTGATTGGAATAGAAAAGCCAGACTTTCCCGGGCCAGGCCCTGACATCATCGATAAAACTGTCAACTGCAATCGCCCAGACGCTCGCCTGATCAATAGACTAGATAAAACATCCTCCCTAATAGAATCGGGGTCTTTCATGTAGCATGAAGTCGAGTCGATAAACGTGAAGAACTAACCAGCCAATAAAAACTATCTTCGAAAGCTAAATAAATTCAACGTAGGAAGTCCTCTTTGCAGAAGGGCTTGAAATCAGACTAAAACACTAAATATCAAAGAACTTGTGGTGCCAAGTGCTGAAGGAGGGCCATACACGTACAGTTATATTATTATATAAATCTAGCTTTATACGGAGCTTGTGTTTCTCATATTATCTTGAATAATCAGAACTTATTTTTCACAGTGTACGAGCCTACTCACACCAATAATAATAATAACAACAACTTTCTGCAGAGAAATAACTAAGAAAAAAATAAGATAATATTAATAACCATATCGTTTGTATTGATCAGGAAGACGGCAATTGATAGAATGCATTCTTTCCGCGTGTTTTTTATGCAAATTCTCTGATGGTGTGAGCGCATTCTCTTCCCGCGGGCGCCTGGCGCATTCACCCCGCGCGCAGGGCGGGCGGGGGTGGGGGTGGGGGCGGGGGGCATGGCGTGGGCGTCCGCGCTTGCGTGCTGGCGCTGGCGCCGCCGCCCCCACCCCACCCCTGGGCGAGTGGCGAGTGGGCCGCGGCATTCCACGCAGGAAAAGCGGCCCGCACCACCGCGCCACCGCGCCGCCACCCGCCTCCGACCGCAGCCCCGGCGCAGACGGCGGGTGATGCTCCGCCAGCAGCAGCAGCAGCGGCGGCGGCCAATGATGACCTGTTGAATGCGCCGCCTCGAGGCTCTTGGTTTATTCAGTGATGCGGAGCGGCCCGCGTCGCCTCGCCTCGCCTCGCTCCCGCCGCCGCAGTCGCTTCCTCCTCGTAAGTAGCGCTCCCGATCGACCTGGCGCGTGCGAACGAGGCGGCAACGAGCCTCGAGGGCTGCCGAGGGGGTTGGGGTGTGCAACAAGTACAGGTTGGCATCGTAAACGCCGCGTGGAATTTCACTCGCCGCCGCCCTCCACTTGCCAGGTGCGTTGCGCTTACTTTCGCTGTCGAGTTGTACGACGCACCGACAACACTTCCCGGGGTTTTCCTGGAATGTCCAGAATATCGATTGGCTTTCACGGAGAATCGACGCAGCCTACTGACCAACTTTCGTATGAATGGACTTTTCAATGAACTCCTCTAACTTAACTGTACGTTGCGAGTTCGTTACTTTTTCAAGAGACTTTTATAACTCGTACTACCCTTGAAATTCATACATCTTTAACCACCCGAACTTTGTGTCGGGTTCGGGTTTGCCGTTAGTTATTTAACCGACAGTCTCTGCACGCTTTTGTTTGTACAGTTTTAGACAACCTTATATTTCTAATTATTAAACCCACCTGCCCTTGATCATGAATGGCCGTTTGTGTTCTGTAAATTACTTCTTCTCTTGTACGCAATTATAAAAGAAGATTAGAAAGGCACTTCTTCGCGCCCCATGACAGATTCCGTTCCGACGACTCTCAGATCCTTGACTGCGCCCCCAGCGCCAATGGGAGAGCAACATTCCATTTCGATTATTCATTGCCTTCGCACCTCATTCGCCTCGGCCTCCAATGGGGGTCACGGATCTGGCCTTTGATTTCTCAGTGGATTCCAATGTTGCTTTGACGATAAACAGAAACGGAACGACTGAAAAATATCCAAACCACCATGTTGTTAAGAAGCGAAATTTTCTCAAAAACTGAATTACAGAGTATTAAACGTTGCTGATTTCTAAATTCAATAGCATTAAAAATGAGCTTCCAATTTCTCAACAAATCCATTCTTGGTGTAAAAGAAAACTTTTAATTTTGAAAAATATAAATTATGACATATAATAAAGAAATTATCAAAACCTTAATTCCAACATTAAGAACAGTTTTCTTGCACAAGTCAAGTATTTAGTTTAGTAGTCAAGTAGTTGATAATAAAGACTTTGTTGAATTCAAGTTAAGTATAATTGCATTTAGCACATCCTTCAGAAATTTACTATTATCGTAGTTTGATTGACATCCTTTAAAAAATTTACCATTATCATAGTTTGATTGTCTATATTGGTGCTGATGATTCAATGATCTTCATAGAAAGTATGCACTAAAGAGTTGTTTTGGCACTATTAAAAAAAGTATTTATCTTTTAAAAAAATTATTGCACTTTTACAAGTGAAACTAGTGGTACTACATCACATACTTTTTCGCACTATTTCTAACTTTTCTAATTTTCGAAAATTCAGACAAAACGAGACCTCCATTTTTTGTGTCCTTTGATCTACTCGAGGAAAAAATTGAATATAAAATCTTGAAGCCAGTTTTGAGAAAATTTTGAAAATGTGGCGAAGACGTAAGGAATCTCTTAAAATCAAAATATCCATTTGAAATTCGCAGGGTCGCGAGTTCGAACTCATCACTCGGAAAATACTAATTTTGGAAAAAAATGTCTGATTAATCGGCTGAAATGGCTTAAGCGGTAGCCTTTACTACAAACGTTTTGCCGTCAATCGATTTTTCGGCAACAAGAACCCACAAACGTGGATTGTGGCTACACAACGTGGTTGAAGAAGTAATTTACTAGATATAGGAGCTACATTTATCAACTTTTTCGATAAGAGCGTTTAATATAAGGGGGATAAGGGGTTCGATAATGTGTTTTTTTTTGTCGAAAAATCATCAATTTGTCTGCAGAATTACAATACTCTCCCTAAAAACCGTACCCAAGTAGTGTGCGAGAAAGTAAAATGTCTACAATTTGGGATGAAAATTGGTTATAACACAAATGTAAAGGATATTGTTGCAACTTAGTTTTCATCGAGAATGCACTGGTGTAATAACTATCACAGTCCCATCAAAATTCTATTTTCTCAACCACTCCATTTAAACATTTATTCAGAAACATGTAATGATTTCATGGACTTTTCACTGGATTTGGATAAACGTGTTTAGAAGCATGGGCACCTTTTGACTAAGTTGCCACTTCAGAATGTTTATACAAATCTCCTCTAAAAACTGCCGTGTATGTGCTTCTCACTTTAACATTCTTAACTCTAGTTATGTTACAAACTCTGTGTAATTCTTATGTACTTAACATGCAGCGTAACTTGCAGGAATGCCATTGCATAGAGAATATAGCTAAACATTTATTTAAAAAGTCGCATGACCCCTGTGCGTTTCATGTTTTGCAGAAAAGCCCTATCGATGTTGAGTACAGCGTTCCCTGTTCAGTACCATTTTCATTGGAGTTTACGCGGCATAAAAGCATTAAACGATGTGGGCGGAGATAGGCGCTGTGCACGCAAGGGGCGCCCTCGGCATGAGATCATTCGTCTTTGTTTTGCGAGACTCTTATCTAATTAAGATGTATTCAGAAGAATGATCACTACTAATATTGGAACATTTGAATGAATCATACAAGTTTCCACGATTACGTAACTTCGTTGTAGTCGCGAGGACAATATTATGAATGTTTTGCATCGAAACGGTGCTTTCTTTGTTTAATTTGTATCACCACGTTTTTAATGTTATAAAGTAAGTCATGCATCGGAAATTATTTCTTTAACTTATTTTCAAACCTCTAATTATTCTGATAGAAAATTATTTATGAGCATTCTTTGAAGTTCATTGCTTTAAAAGACGTTATCTTTACACATGAAGAAAATGGATAAAGAGTTTTATGAAATCATTGGAACCCCACCCCATTGGCGTTGAACTCGTATCTGGCGTTCGAATGTCATCTTTCATTCTCATGTCTACAATGACTTGGGTTTATTAACACATTTTTGCATTTGGAAAATCGCTTTTTGAATACTGAGTCGAGAATACTTTAAACGAAAGTTCTCTTTTAATATCACTTAACTGTGTCTACAATGACTAACTTCATTTATTATTCCAATACACTAGACTGGCGTGTTCAGCCAGTGTAACGATGGAGTGCCTAGAATTTTATATTTTTATGACATGAGTACTAGCGATGTTCCCATTGAGCAATCGATTTAATGAACTCTTGTCTTTCATTTAGTGTTGTTAACGCGCATGGACCATCAAAATATTTCTATTAAGGTGGGAGCGGTATTGTATTTTGTATGAATTTATGAACGAGATTTTTGCAATTAAAAAAAAGGCTGATTTCAATGAATCAACAACAGAGAAAGTAACAAATGACGCAACAGTTGCGAGGCATAGGCGCCGCCGTTGCGCCAATAGAGAGGGACGGAGGCGGGGCGCGAGGGCAACTCCGGCAGCTACGCAGCTGCCCTCTGCGGGCGCTCCTGCGAACTCCCGAGGGCGCTGCCCTCCCCTCCCCCTCCCCCTCCCTATCACCCCCTTCCCCCCGTCTCCTAGCGAGCGCCGCCCGGCAGCGATTTGTCATCTAGGATCTATTTTCTAGACGCTTCTGCAATTACTATTTCTGGAAGTTCCCGTAGTGAATGTTTTTAAACACAGTTTATGAAAATCTTAATCCATTGCGAATTCAAATATAATACGCAAATGATTTCACAGAATTATTCTGGGACCTGTCAGAAAGTGTCGCATTCCTGACAGTGATCCATATCTATCAGCTTTGAACATCACAATATAGTATTTACCTCTCCAACGAAAGAAGTTCTTGGGGTCTTCGCGGTTTCGTAAATTGGATGTAATACCCATATCATTGGGATCGTTGTGTTTAACTATTGGTAATAATCAGGCAAGAAAATGATATACAGATACCTAGATTTCTGAAATTACTTCCATAAAATATTTTCTCAGAAATCCCTAATAGAACGATTGTAGCGTTTCTCTCTCTCTCTCTCTCTCTCTCTCTCTCTCTCTCTCTCTCTCTCTCTCTCTCTCTCTCCGTAACGTTTTTTTACGTAATCTTTTTAATTTGAGTAATATTTCGTCGCCATCAACATTTTTGGGTGACTTAGAAGCAAACTTAACAACTTTGTTGATCTTAGGATCACTCGCAATTCTACTTGCTCTTTTAGTCCGTAGGCCTAGCGCCAAGCATTTCCCCAGTTCTTCAGGAATACTTTCAAGCTGTTAAATCAGAGCACAAAGGTTACCTACAGAGGTCACCTAACGTTTTATTCAATGACCACTTGAACTCGTACCAACATTCCTTACTGTGTAGATTTTTGTTTTAAAAGTCCAAATAACTTCATACTGGAACGCACCTTCGAACGGTCGAGCTCTTACCTGTCCTTTAGGTCATTTCTGGGCACGGTATGGTGCACGGGTAATCGTTTTAATATCATTAAGCCCATATTCAGAAACAAAGCCTGTTATACCCGCACGTACTTTTCAATTCCGTAGAATATTAAATCATCAATGAAATTTAACAAGATATCAAGATTCTGCACTTTACTGGCACTCCTCTGCTACAAAGCAGGTGCTCAGCAGAGATGAACCTTCAAAAATGTAATAGAGTGCCCAAAATGTCCCATTGTTTATGTTTGGACCAAAGAATCCTCTCACGGTTCCTTTAGAGGCATCGAAAACAGGATTGGGCCTAGGACGCACAGTTTTCGAGTTACGAATGCTGAGGATAAAATGTGCGCTGGTAATTTATTGACATCATATTCTACAAAATTCTAAATTTTTAATTTTAAAACTATTTTAATTGGCCTATCCAGGAGAAGTACATTCACGGGCGTTTATGTTGATGATGTCTTAGAAATCGCACAAATCCGCCATTTTTAGAGTATTATTTACAGGAGTTTACTTGGTGTGAATATTTTTTATATTGTGTTTTAATTATTCAAATAAAAAATAAACCCCATGCTTTCATATTTCCTATGTTTCATGATTATCATATCTAGGTTGAAGAACTTCAGATTTCGTAAAATGATACAGTCTTGACGTACTAAATGATTTCCCAATATCATGTTGTGCAAACCTGGGGTCACTGTAAGAGTAAATCGATATATTTAGCAAACAACTAGTATTACTTTTAATGTCATTTTTTAAAAATAAAATGGTACAATTTCTTCAGTGGCAGATCTTTTAAAATAGATTCGCTGTGCACCCCCAAAAAATGAACGTATTTTTATTACTTTTTCGTATTACTTTTATGAGAATCGTAGGTTGCCGGGAGGGATAGAAATGAGGCTCGTTGTTTAATGCTCGCCTTTGAGAAAAGGTCACCTCGACCGGTTGCCGCCCCTGAACAGCGCTTGCGAGGGGCTGCGTGACCTTTTCCTTCATATCACGCACGTAAATGAACTGATCTCGGCTTTCGTTCACCTAGGTTTGGTGCAACGCACTCTCTAACAGAACCGACGCACTCCACAATCCCTTCTTCTGCGGTCAGTGTTAAAACATTATTCCTTTCACCTTTGCCAGTGCGATCATTACGCGCTGATACAGCGTTATCGGATATTCAGGTTGACCTAGGACAAGGAAAAACGTTCTGACGAGGAAATATTCTTGGACATGAACATATCTTATTATCCAATGCCAATTTCTTTGGTAGGTTTGTTTTAGTTTTTTTTCGACAGATGTCTTATCTTGGATAAAAGTCTTCGACATTAACATATTTATGTGATATTTGAATTGTCGAAACCGACTAGAAAATAAAATGTACCATACCTTTATTTCATTTTCATTAACCACTTCTTTGTTTAGCATTTACAGTGAGTCAATTTATTTGAAGGTTGCAGTTAATGCGAGTGAAGAGCATCATGGGGTGTGGAGCGTCGAAACGCACCACTGTTGTGCCAGTGGAAGAATTGTCTGCGGACACAGAATCCCCCAACAAGCAAACTCATATTAGAAGATCTTCAGATGTCATTGCAGTTCAGGGAGACGACATTCCAGCAGAAGAACTTAAGGATGCGAGAGCAAAAGCTCCACCTATTATAGGTAAACTAAAACTAATTATATTTTTTCTGTAAATAAAAACGATATACATAATTCGTACAAACAATCTAAGTAGTTTGTTAGTAAAGAAAGTGTTAGTTTAGTAAAGAAACTTTTTCATTTAAATAATTTGAAAATCATTCAAAATTATGAATACTTTGTAATATTTCGTAATTTTTATATTATTGCAAGTTTTTTCTTGTAGATTGTTTTATTTCAACTTTTGATGGACTATCATTATTTTCAATTATTTCTGACATTTATTTCCGCGAGAATATTTACAATTTTAAAAGTTATTTAAAAATTGTGTTAACGCACTAAACAAAGAGATATTGATCAGAAAAGCCTGCGGGAAAGGGGAAAGATTTTTTAATGTCCTTCGTCTTTCGTGAATCTATCCAATTATCCACGGAACAAATTACTTCACTTTTTCACCCGGCTGTGAAGTCGAGGAAATGGCTGTATTAAAAACAGAATTTTTAGATTTCGACTAAAACGCTAGGCATTCGTGCGACAGATACTCATTTATAGCTACGTGAATAATTTTTGCATAGCTGTATCAAATAAATTGATTTTTCGAAGCGCGTTGGTTTGATAAAAATCATATGTGATGTTTAGAAGAGAATACTTTTTATTATTTATGTTAATTTTAATAACACCTAGATTTAAACAATTACATTTTTAATACTACACATATTTAAACCAAACTTTTAATTTAATTAATTAAATTCACTGTTTAGAACTTTTGTTTTCATTGTAATTAATCATTGTGGATAGATTCACCTGTTGCATCTTAATGTGTCAAAATGAAGGTGACATTTTGTGATCCTGCTGAAAACTCCAACCTCGAGTCGAAACGATTTGCTTATGAACTTAGCATGAGCTGACTTCCGTGATTTGATGTTCCTGTAAAGTTGTATAGTTATAGTTTTAAAAATTTTAATGCGAAATACTCATGTCGTAATGTTTGCTGTACACATGTATATCGTTAAAACCTGTACTACTAAAATAATTCTTTAATCATCGTCTCGAAATCAATACAATAGATAGAAAAAAAATCCTCTCGATCTTACGATCTCTGATTCAACGTGTGAGTACCAACGTGTCTTCCCGTCAAAATCTTTCGGCTGCGTCAAAGAATGAAGACCGAATTTTTTCTTAAAGAATACTATATGTTACAATAACATGCGGACCAATGATTTTTTTGGAGAAACTTTTTGGTCGTATGTTGGCTGTTTCGCCTTAGCTTCAGATTTATTGAAGTAAAGCTGCATTTTAGTTCGTGTAGAATAGGCGCTTGGATGTTGTTCAGGGACTGCTCCGACCTTTGCCTGGCCCGGAAATCAAGGAAAACTACTGATCAGAGCACCCGGTCGCTAGAATTCCCCTCCAGACAACGGCTGAACTCGACCTAGTGTAAATCCTGCCACCGCCAGGATTCGAACCCTAGGACTTTCCGGTCAGAGGCACTGCAGTGACATCAGTTGATCTCCTGAATCACCTTTACCGGTCTATATGTCGGCGAAAAACGTTAAACATTTTGCTCTTAGACAAAATATCATCTTCGGAAATTAGGAAAAGACCAAAATCAAGGACGCAGTACAGCAAGCTAAACTGAACAAATGGCATTGTCGAGGACACATCATAAGACAAGACCAACAACGATGGGCATATACAACATCCTGGGCCCGTCGGTATAACTGGAGAAACCAAGGGAGACAGAAGATGAACAGACGAGCTAAGCAAAGCAGCTGGTCCCACCTGGACGAGACTGGTTCAAGAGAGGACAACACGGAGACAGCTGGGATACGAACAGCAAAAAGAAGATGATAATCCCCAGTACAACTAGTGTTTCTTTTAACTACTATGTATGTTGCTTTGCTCAAAAATCGGCTTAAAGCTACTGATGAACAGAATGAAGTGAACAGAATACGTTTCATGCGTTTGATGATCCTCAGTGCAACTAGTGTTTCTTATAGCTACTATTTTTTTTGCTCGTGTATTTGTTGTCTTATGGTTTGTTTTATTATAGTGTCTTATAGCTACTATTTTGTTTCGCTTATATATTGTCTTGATGCTTTTGATGATTTTACAAATATCAAGCCACTGTAACCCTTCTAAAGCAGGAGACCTTTGCCCTTCACGGGATGTTGTAGGCTAATAGTAATAATAATAATGATGATGATGATGATAATGATAATAATAATAATAATAATAATAATAATTATAATAATACTAATACTCGTAATAATAATAATAATAATAATAATAATAATAATAATAATAATAATAATAATAATAATAATAATAATAATAATAATAATAATAATAATAATAATGTCGGCTTGTGGGGGATTCTTCCTCCAGGAAACTCTCCCCGCGGGGACAAGCGCTAAGCTTCCGACATACGAGTTTGTGGTAGTGTAGGGCATGTTAGTGTGTGTAAGGGGAGAGGATAGGACAAGGAAGAGGAAGGGAAGATCGCGCACAGTCCGTGGCTCGTTTGTTAGGGTACTGCCCCGACATTCGCCTGGTGTTGATCGGAGAAGCCTCTGAGAACTGAACCAATCAGAGCACCGTCCGCGAGAAGTCTCCTCCTGGCAGCGACTGAATTTGACCATGGTGTCTAGAGTCGAAAGTCCGACAACCCTCGGACCTCAGCCACAGTCGCTGCGGAGACAGCGGCAATGCTGGCTGTGAGCCAAATTCAGCAGGATGTAACTATGAGTCTCATAATTAGTATCATCGAAATGCTTTCATAAACAGTTTAGTACCTTGAATTATTTTCTGTCATTACCGTTTAATCATTACTTGTCGTACTGCCTGTGGACAAATATATACATATTTTGAAGCGGATAAGACAAATATTGTTTATTTGTTAAAAATAATTTAAAAACTTATACTATAAATACCCAAACAATAATTTAATTGATGTTTTTTAAAAATTAATTTACAGCCCAACCAATGGCTTTTGAAGTTCCTGTTAATGAAGAAAGTTTAATACGTAAGCATCCTCCAAAACGCCTTCAGCGATTAGAAGATCAGCAAATCATGTTAACTCACGAACTTTTGGATGAGAAGCAAGCTGAAGCTGAACAACGCAGACTGCAGGTAAAGAGCTGGAGAAGTTATTTTACATTTCGAGTGCTAACGTGCACGACCCAGAAGTTGAATTTTTCCCTATTTTACAAATAAATGTACAAATCCTCTTCCTAGAGTAAGGATGCCATTTTTTGCAAAGAAAGATTAGAGATAAGGAAGCTCTTTCAATTCAAACGCCAATACATTGAAAATGTTAAAAGAACGATATTTTATTTCTATAGTCTAAACATTCACTACACATATCAAGGTTTTTCATATTACATTAAGATAAAATGTGCCAAAATATCGCAAACAATTACTAAATAGTTCCTCCTTTAGTTTTGCCTTGAATTTTCTTCTTGCGAAGGTTCATCTGTCAAACTCTCCCGAAAGTAAAATGCTACGGCACTTGATTTGTGAGGATTATTCAGCGTAAAATAAAGATGAGTATACACAAAAAAAATCTACACAATCTAAATAGCTTCAATCCACTTCTGTGATCACCTACTCAGAAAAGAGGAGAACATAAATATCCAATTCTCCTCTCTCGCCTACGCTCAGAAATAAGTCAAGCACTCGTCAACATAAATGACCTGGACAAGTGTTTCGAAATGCCACAATACGTCATTCAGTGCTTAAAAGGACTCGGTGATCATTGCTTGTTGCTTTTAAACAACGAGTTCAAATTCCGCCCCTTAAAGGCACAAATTTTTTGAATCATACAACAATCAGTGGGGGAAAAGGTATTTAATCCATTACCTAATTGCCTAATGCATAGAGCCTAGCAAAAACCAACATTTGTCGCAATTGCTTACGGTTGTTATATTATCTTACATTGATTATAAATTTACACCTTAAGATATTAGTATATTGGACATATAATAAAATTATGATGAATGAAGACAATAATTCTTGTACTCTTGAAGATTGGGCTTTAATATATTAGAAAGGATACTTGAAGGAGATCCTGGATTCATTGATTCATTGTCATTCAATATGCGAGGTAATCAAAATCATCAAATTTGAAAACATTGGACAAATATTTTTATATTGTGATTGCATAGTAAATCTTAAGTCTGGAAACATTTCCTTTGTATTTTCCTACAAGTATTTATGTAAAATGCATTTTTCAGATTCTCACACAAAGAATTCAATCTGCCAAACAAAGAGCTCCCCGAAGACCATTTTTGAATGAAGATGAAGAAAGTCCCGTAAGTGATATTTATCATTATGGAAATATAGTTTCTAGAAATTTTTATTATTTTGTCGTAATCACTTTCAGTACTTTATATCTTGTAACATTTGAGTTAGAAAATCAAGCCTTTAATTTTTAAGGTATTAAATGAACCCTTCACAAACAATAGTTCTTTACAATAAGAGTTGAACATTTTATTTCATTCTTCTATTAACTTCTTAAATAATATATGAAGATTTAAGTATCACTACTCAAAGAGGACCAAGGTGTCAAAGTGATTACACTTCTCCCGAGTTCCTGTTTCCGAAAAAAGGAAACTCTGTTGTCAAAAGATTTAGTTTTTCAGACGTTAATAAAATTATTATTGAATTTGAATCTCCGAAAGTTGGGTTTTCCGCAGGTTTTCCACTAAGATCACTGACACTGGGTGTCATGAACCGTTTCAAATTAAATATGAACATACGTTGCTTGCGCAAGTGTTCTTGATACACCCGCTCTTTTGTCCGACTCTGAATAGCTCGGATCGTTGCGTTACTTAGGTCCAACTTAGAGCTGCACGTACCAATTTACAATGCTACCAACATGCACTCCGTACCTTCAAAATAATCAGTGAATTTCTCTTTCCACGCTTTGGCGCAATAAATTCAGTCCAACAGTTGGTACGCCGTGACGCCGAATCCACCGTGGCGAAGGCAAAACCCTTCTCTCCCTGCACCGCAAAACTTGTGCGTACAGAACAAATTATATTAATTATAATTTAACTTGCGCAATTAACTTGCTTTGATGGTCTTAAAAAACACTTACCTCTTTCAATTGATATACGATTTATCAGTTTCAATGAAATGCGATTAATAATGAATGATCTTTTTAAATTGTATTTCAATCCTTCGCGCTTCTAAGGAGTATTTATCAGTCTTATTGGAGGGTGGTGTCGGCTACGTTGGTACTAGTAGGACCCGTATGAACACTCCGCATGTTTTAAATCATGGTGGAAATAACACATTATTTCCACCATGTTTTAAATCATAACCGGGAGCGGTAGCTCAGTGCGTCAACTGATGCTACTGCAGCGCCTCTGACCGGGAGGTCCTAGGTTCGAGTCCCGACGGCGGCAGGATTTTCGACACTAGCTTTTCAGCTAAGTCGAATTCTGTCGATGTCTGGAGGATAATTCTAGCGGCCGGCTGCTCTGATTGGTTGATTTCCGTGGTTTCTCCGATCAACACCAGGCGAATGCCGGAGCAGTACCCTTTCGCGCGATCTTTCCTTCCTCTTTCGTCTACTATCTTCACACCTTACACACACGCTTATACTAGCATGCACTACCACACATGCCGGGAGGCCAGTCGGGAACTTAGAAATTGTCCTGACTGGGGCGGTGCCCCGCTGGTGGGAGAGACCTGATTGGGAAAACCCCCGTTAGTCGACGGTTGGTCGGCGCCGGATCTCTGCATCCAGCGGGGAAAGATCACCGCCATCTCCCGAAAAAACATGCACTACACGAACGGGACTAATGACCACAGTAGTTGACGCGCCCGGAAACACGAAAAAATCAATCAAGCAATTTAAATCATAGCTTCATCCTGGAGCACTCGGACGCTCCTGGCGGCCCGTGCTTGGGAGTGAAGGCCCTCCCCAACGATGTAACAAATTTTCCAAAAACGTTACATGTTATAAATATGGCTTAAGAAACACGATCCTTTGGGAATATATATAAGAGCCTTGAACGGATCGTTTTCGAGTTATGCACAATGGTAACAAGATGCAGCTAATGGTATAAAAAAATGACATAGAAAGTAATTAATTTTCTGTGTGAATTACAATTAGATAAAACATACATAAAAGTGTTCATTTGAACAAGTTGAATACTAGTTACCTGTATATTATATCATTACCATAAATTAACCCAAAGGAAAATTAATTAATACTTTTTTATAACATTTTGTAATACTTAGCTGCTTCAAATTCTGTGAGTCCTTTTTAATAATCTTGTAATCACTAATGACCACGTTGTCAACGCGACCTTAATGAGTAAACCACTTGAAGAAAGGTGCTGCGTGCCGTGCATGCCGGGTTGCAAGGGCGCATGCGGTTTTCCCTCTTGCAAAATAGCGTTTTGTAAAGGATAGTAAATATTGTTGGCTTGATGGTTATCCTTAATTTTGGCATTATGAAAAATAACATCTGCTTTAAACACCTCCATTAAGCGGCATTTTTCGAACGCTTCCAAACACATGTTTACTGTTTAAATAATTTATCACTTATACTAAATAAAACTCATGCCCCTGTGGACAGGGCACGGAATGGCTGTCGCTGCCAAATGTGGCCCAAGATGACCATCTCGACGGCTCATGAGGTGTGCGAGTTTTCACCACTCTGAACCAAGATAATAATTGTAAATCTGTTTCCTAAGATGTGAGCTAATTTTACACTGAGGATCCTTGTATGATGGAACATCGAAATTTCGAATTAGAAGGGGAGAAAAAATAGCAAAAATTCAATTTATCGAGTATTTTAAAATAACGCAATTTGAATGGACTTCTGGACACAGAGGGAATTGAAAAGAATATTAAGAAAATTCAAGATATTGAAGTTCGAGTTTTCGAGGTTCTACGTTTTATAGCTCTGTAGACAATTATAGTAATGTCCGTTATATATAATTCCATTAATTTTATATACATTTTTTGCTAATCTTAAATATTTTCTGGGCATTTTGCGTGCCATTTGAATTACTTCAAACCATTGACACAATTTATTCTTCTTTCAGACTGAAATGATAGAAACAATTAAGAGAGAAAATTCTACTGTGGAATTGTGAAAAAACATTGAACATTATGAATGTATCAAATAATGTTTTGTCAGAAACGAGAGGTACATCTATAAACAACCTTATAGAAGACAGCGAACGATGTGCTCCAAAAGTGATATGGTTATATATTTTGTACAAATGGCTGATATTGTTCGTAATGAGAATGAATGCCTTGACCGAACGAAGCATACTGTACTTAATGTAGGTACTTGTATATATGCATAAAAATTATATTGTCTCTTTGTATGAATTTACGAAGATTGCAAAGCTATAACGTTTACATTTATTTTTGTTGAAATGTATGAAATGTATTTTAATGACATTTCATTTTTTATTTTTTTATTTTTCTGAAAATATTTTTCTCTAACACTCGAGGAATGTTTGATCTGTTGTGTAGTGATGAATCTAGATACGTAAAAATTGGACTGTATATGTGTAATAAAGAATGAGCGTAAATGAATGAGAAAGTTTGCCCTGAAAAAATACTGTCACTAGAGATTATATTATAATGCAAGTAAGGGATATGTCATACTCATAATGCGAGGGCATATTCACACAGCCATCCATTATCCTATTCTTGTAGGATTACACTCATTGTTCACGAAGCAGTTACATTTAAAAGCTTAATGAAAACATTATACTATTTGTTGGTATGCCCCACGATTTCTTTCCTTATTGTCTAAAATTGTAGATTTTCCCGTGAGTTTCATTCTGTCAGAGAGCATTAGAACAATATTTTGATAACTGATCACAAGAGAACCAGTTTTATCGTACTTTATATAAGTGTGTCTTTTATTTTATTGTGAAATATCTATTTTGTTGGGCTTGCAATGGATCGAAGAGAAAACTATTCTCATCAACATTGTAATTTTGAATGAATAAATCTTTTAAAAAAATCAGTTTTTGTCGTGTATTAATCCATTTTCATCTACCTTTCTCTCCTCAGATCATATAGTATACAGGCGAGTCACGAAACTTTAGCACCTCCTGTAATCTTTGAACGGTTGACGTTATAGCAATGCAGTTATCATAGAAGTGCATGAGAGAATGGGTCTCGTTTCCATTTTATCACTTGTATTTTACTTAATATTGAGGTAACTTTTTTTTTCAAATAGAACTATACATATTATTTAGTCTATTGTGACGAGACTGAAAAGGCGAATCCAATGATATACATATTGTCATATGTTGGATAAGCATTTTCTTGAGTAATTTTAATGTTTTGCGGCTTGTATTTAACGGATATTGTAATGCTCCGAGCACGGACAAGCAGGGAGAGCGTGCGAAACCTCGGTTGGTGGACTGTTACATTTAACGTTCAATCTTTAAGAAACAAACTAACAGATTTAGAAATATTACTCGAACAAGACCTACAACACTTAACAATATTATGCTTTAGTGAACATTGGTTAACTCAACAACAACTAGACAGCACACACATTCCAGGTTTCACCCTAGCTAGTGGCTCATGTAGGCAAATAGGCAAATCACATCACGCTTATGGCGGTACTTGCATATTTGTTAAAAATAACATTCATTATGTATCAATCACGGAATACTCCTATCTCTTAAAAGATAAAGACTTTGAAATATCTATCACAGATTTACCAAATCAAAGAATATGGATTTTATGTATGTACCACAGCCCCACTGGAAACACAAATGTTTTCCTAAAAAATCTTGAAATTGTTCTTGTTAAACTTAAAAGACGCAGAAATTATAAAATTATATTATGCGGTGATTTCAACATAAACTGTTTGTCAAAATCAAATGATGCGGAACTATTCAAAAATTTACTTAAATCTTTCAACTTACAAACTATTATAAATCAACCCACCAGAATATCTAAAAAAAGCAGTACTGCCATTGATCAAATAATAATAGACACAAATGATTGCAGCTATTCAGTTGTTACATATAACACAGGCTTTAGTGACCACACAGCACAAATTCTCAAACTCGAATTGGACACTAAAGTTATTAAGGAAACACTTTATAGAGAAACTCGAAACTTCTCTCAGGAAAACCTTGACAAATTCAACTCCCTAATAAGTTCAGAAAACTGGGAGGAGGTGTACAAAGCAACAGACACAAATACCAAATTCAACTTATTCATAAACATATTCCAAAGTTATTTCAACACTGTTTTCCCACAAACACTGAAGAAAATAACAAGCAAAAACCACAAATCATGGATAACTAAAGGAATCAAAACATCATGTGAAAGGAAACGAAACATGCATGAAACCATCCTTCATCACGAATGTAGTTCCGATTTCATTGCTTATTACAAAACATACAAAAGTATCTTAAAGAAAGTAATTAAACAAGCCAAACTGTTAATGAATGATCGACACATTGCCAAAGCACGAAACAAAACAAAAGCAATGTGGAACATTGTAAAAAATACTCTAAAAACAGAAAACAGAAACACCAAAAACATTGAACTTAACTACAAGAACAATGTTCTGCGCAACCCACAGCGAGTAGCAAACACTTTCAATAGACATTTCTCAGAAATTGGAGAAAAGTTAATACACTGCAATTCTGTAAATAATATAAATATACAGTCAAATATACCCACATCCCCAAATCCATATACATCACCAAAGTCCATATATATCTCTGAAACATCACCTGCAGAAATACAGAAAATCATAAATAAAATGAAAAACAAATTCTCTACAGGACTGGATAATATCCCTGACGTACTCATTAAACATTCAGCAACATATATACTAGAACCGCTCACACACATTTGTAATCACTCCTTAACGACAGGTAGCTTCCCAGAAATTCTCAAAAAAGCAAAAGTTAAGCCACTATTCAAAAAAGGCAACACCCACGATCTCATGAATTACAGGCCAATATCCTTACTATCTGGATTTTCAAAAATTCTAGAAAAACTTTTTAATGATAGACTCAAACATTTCCTCAATTCAAATAACATATTGACAGAGGCTCAACATGGATTCAGAAATGGTAGATCAACAGACACTGCTATCTTCACCTTTCTAAATAACATACTTCTTGCTCTAGATCAGAAAGAAATTCCCATCGGTTTATTTCTAGATTTATCAAAAGCATTTGACATTATTGATCATGACATACTGTTATTCAAACTTGAAACTTTGGGAATTAGAGGCATTGCACATCAATGGGTAAAATCTTACCGTTCAAATCGTTGTCAAGTAGTCACAATCAAGCATGTTAGAGATAAAATGATTTCAAGCCATTTTTCCCAACCTAGAATGATAAATTATGGAGTCCCACAAGGATCAATCCTAGGCCCTATACTATTTCTCTTGTACATCAACGACATGCCCCTGACTCTACAAAAGAGCAAAATGGTCCTATTTGCAGATGACACTAACATTATTATTAAAGCAAATACCCAACAAACTCTACAGAAAGAAGCACAAACAGTTCTAGAAGCACTAGTAAAATGGTTCCAGGAAAACAAACTCATCATAAACACCAGTAAAACTGTCTCCCTAAACTTTTGGAATCCACTCTCTAAAGTAAAGCCTCTAACACAATTGATGATAAAACACATGCCTGTAAAAATAGCCCAAAAAACAACTTTCCTTGGATTGACAATTCAAGACAATTTAAAATGGAACTCCCACATCACAGATCTAAACAACAAGCTTACCAAGTCATGCTATGCCATCTACATCCTTAAGTCAAATTCAAATTTGGATACACTACGAACAGTGTATTTTGCAAATGTCCACTCGCATCTAAAATACGGAATCATATTCTGGGGAAACTTCCCAGAAAGTATTCACACTTTCATCATCCAAAAAAGAATACTGAGAACAATGACAAACACTCACAAACATGAGTCCTGCAAACCACTTTTCAAGAAATTACAAATCCTACCACTCCCATGCATATACATATTTGAAATATTAATCTTCACAAAGAAGACGCTTATGGAAAACAAGGATTCTGTTACTCTAAATACTGATGTTCATAACTATAATACTAGACAAAACAAGAATCTGCATGTCCCACACTGTGAAACATCACTCTTTCAAAAAAGTACCCTTTTTGAAGGCATCACACTATATAACAAACTCCCTAGTGAATTTAAAAGCTTAAACTCAATACACACATTCAAAAATAAACTGAAAGCTTTCCTGTTAAACCATACATTCTACAGTACAAAGGAATACCTACACCATAAACACATATCAACATCAATATAAACTAATAAAAATATTTTTTTTTTTTTTTTGTTGCATATTCTGCTGCATGACTTGAAGCCCGCCCCCGCCCCCCCCAGCTGATTGATGGATATAAAAGGATAGATCCAGCCCAAGCATCCATCTCATGAAGATTCTCCTTCTTCTCCTTTTTATTTATTTTTGCTCTCAACTTTAGCTTTACCCTTCTATTTATAAAATTAATTTGTATTTAGCATGAAAACAGAATTCAATTTTATACCTGTATTGTATTTAATATTTGAAATATTTGCATTGTACATTGTATGATCATATAATGTCCTGACTTGTCATACATGGCTTATGCTGTATTTATGTGACAAATATATTATTATTATTATTATTATTATTTAAAATACAAAGGTACCTCAATATCTCTTAAAATACAAGTGATAAAATCCAAACGAATACATGCATCAATTAGCCCCAGTCCCTCATGCATTTCCGCGAAAACTGTATTGCAATATCTTCAACCGTTCAAAAATTACAGGAGGTGCTAAAGTTACCTGACTCACTGTGCTTAGTCTATTTTTGTGTATGTATATATATATATATATATATATATATATATATATATATATATATATATATATATATATATATATATATATATATATATATATATTGGCGAAGTCGCTCGCTTTTCACCAAGGAGGTAAATATGAGCCGTTATTACATGTAATAGAGGGGGGGACGAAAAAAGGCAGAAAAAATACAAGTTTTTCGGGGTCTGCGAGGTCGAAAACTTTGGGTTGTCATTAGTGAATGGATACATACACATTCCCAAAGATAAAGGTTTTATGACCTTTATCCAAGTAACCCGCCTTTTTCAGTACCTGCCGATTGGACTGGGCTGTAGCCCATGTCCATAGAATAACATCCATTCATCCATGATATGACCGGAGATTATCACTTTTTCATCCCTGTATACTCTCTGGAGTATACTCTCTGGATATGACCTTCCTCAAGAAATGAAGGCTTCCCCGTTTTTATAAATATTTGTAAAAACAAAAAAAAATTATAAATTTATACAAGAGAGAGCGCCGTGGAACTAGAAACATTGATATCTCCATGTTTTTAACGCGAATTATGTTTCACTTGGTAACATACACAACTTTTCGTTACGGCCTGCAAGCGTCAATTGTTTTTGTAAAGAGAAGCTGACTCTCAACTGGCCTTTCTCTTTATATTCTCTTTGGATTCCCTGGATCACGCTGCTTGTTGAGAAGCAGGGAAAATTGGAGAGGTGACAGACTTGCATTGGAAGCTCTACTGTAATAATTGCTACTAGGTGGCTTACGATTTAGTTGTCATCTCTGTTAATTCGTGTGAATGTGGTTGTGACCGAGTTCAAAAATGAAAACCTGTACATACTGTATGTTAAGTTGAACAATTCAGTTGACATGAAGAGTGGTAGTGCTTGATTGCCCAACTTGCGAAGTTGGTGTTGACCATATCACACTTTTAATTATTTGGTGGATATAATGTTTATGAATGGCAATGTTTGAAGAGAAGATTATTAAAAAGGTGCCCGGAAATGTGTACCCCAATCCAAAGGAAAAACAAGGTTATATTGAAAATTTAAATTCTAAAACTAAAGTGGAATTATTAGAATTATTGGAAAGGCAAGATAAACTGTTATCCAATAAGTAAGTTTAAAGACTGCTGTTTGTCTTAAAATTGAATTTTGTTATAATGTAAGAATTATGTAATAATGAAATATTTTATAGGTCTTTTATAAACAAATTACCTGATAAAGGGAAAAGAATTCAGACTTTTCGAGAGCGTGTGGTAAAGGCTTTATCAGAGAAAGATCAAATTGATGAAACTTGTGGACTTTTGTCTGGTCTTTCCCTCTCAAAAAGTAATGTGGTAGATGAAATTGAGTGGACAGGTCAATTAACTGGTGTGCTAAATGAAAGCAGTGATATTAGCAGTGACGAAGATACTAATCCCTTGAAAATTCTTGCTTCTCATTCTGGTACAGGAAGATTGAAGAAAAAGATACACAGGTATTATTTTTGTACTCAGTTATTTTTTACCTTTCTTAAAACATATTTGTATTGTGAAATTGATGCAGTAGTAGTAAATGAAATACAATGGAATCCTTAAGTTCTTCTGATGAAGATTTACATATTTGTGCTGTGTCTTGGAAAAAAGTGTCAGATACTATTATAAAAGATGGTTTCCGGGAAGGAGTAAGTGCAGGACATCAAAAAACATACCAAGATGCATTTGACTTGGGTTATAAACAGGGTCACAGTCTTGGCCGTCGATTTGGATTTCTTAAAGGTGCTCTTGATGTTCTGAAAATGTATGATTCAAATTTTTCAACTTTTACTGAAGATTCTTTTAGAGTTGACTTATTACATAAAACATGCATTAGCTGTGGAGTGGATAAGGAAAGTAAAAAAATTAACCAATTGCAATCCAAAACAGATGATGAAAATCCATTGAGTAATAATGACTCACATTCTGGAAATGTTTGTAATGATTTTGCTGGAAGTACTGGTAGCGATAATAATTCCCAGATGTGTAATGAGAATACATCTGCTGATCACATGTGCAAAATTCAGAGTGAAAGTAGTTTTGAAGTAGTGAATAATGTGGAGCATGTGTTATTACCTCTCTTAGATAAAAATGGAATTCCTACCCTGGATTCATAAAAAAATTATATTCAAATTTTAAATAAATGAAAATTACTGTCACGTGTTGTAGTTATTGATTTCCTTGCTCCAATTCCTCCGTTCTGTGATATGTGTGGTGGTATTGTTTGTAGGCGATTGAAGGAACAAGTCAAGTTGGAAAAAAATGGAGGTATTCCTTTAATAAGTGTGCCAGAAGAGGATTCCAATGAAGAGAAGTATGTAGGGTTTTCTTACAATATTCTTGTTTTATAATATTGATAATAAGCTTGCATTATTTTGAATTTTTTGGTATTGTTTATAGTTGTTATCAGAGGTTCAAAACTGAGTTCTGAGCTATATCATAGTTAAACATTGGTATTTTCTACTTCTTTTTTTCCGGAACCTATTTTAATTTATTGGAATAATGTTGGTTAGTTAAAAATGCTTTTGCACCAGCATACAAACACTATTTAGGTGTGACTATTTTAAAAATTAATGTGTAATTATAAACATTTTATTTCTGCACAGTGTAAATGGTCTAGTCATATTAAATTCCATTAAGGTTTTTCAAATGGCCTCGAGTGCTTTGTAAGTTTTTAAAGGGAGACCTTGTACTTGCACACTTTACTGTGTCAGCTAGAGAACAGTATCACGCTCCAACTCTTTCTAAGCTCTGGGAAGATAAATGTATAACAATTTGAATGGGAATAGATATGTTTGTATGCAGATAAACTACTACACATTCTTCTACGTGCACCTGAACTTGCAAGTAAGTGCTAACTATCTACTGGGTCACAAAAGATCCGTTTCAAAAATATTAATTGAGCCATATCCCATATGTATGTAATTAAGTTCCAAAAAATATATTTTAACCTTTTTGGGACAATTGGGAATTAGTTAAAGGGAGTGTGGATATGCTTTTATTTCCTTTTCAAAACACAATCATTAAGTTAAGCAAGTTGCATGACTGGTTTCAATATGACAACTCTTAGCTCTGGACAGTGCTGTTTTCACTGCAGCCTGTACACAACCTAAGCTCTTACAATTCCAAAAGAATTTTCTAGAATTGCTAATATTTACTATACATAATCTCCAATGATTATTCACTTATGACCATTTAAATACAAATTTAAGAGAAAAACAAAAAGCAAATAAATATTATATACTATATAAAATATCATTTGGGGAGACAGACATGTAATGTCATTGAAAGATGGATGAAACGACATTGTGCTGTAGATGTGTAAGTGGAGATTGCTGCTGTCCACATTAGTGGCTATTGCTTAGGCCTAGAAAATGTGGAATCCTACATTCTCTATTAAGCTTGTTCAGTTAGTTTGGGAGTCTAAGGCAGATTTTTGGTAATGTTTTTGTGTTTGATGCTTCTTTTGAAGACTGGATGCGAGCACTAAGGCGTCAAAAGGAGATACTACAGAGATAAAGCCTTGTAACGATCTGTATGCACAGCATTTATGTGAAAAAGTTGATAAGCCCCCAAGAGAGAGAAGTGAACCTTTTAAACCGCACTCCACTACAAAATCAGGTGTGCATCCTGGATTGTTCGTCCCCAAGCATCAAGGCCCTCATTGGGAGGTGACGGCAGCCACCCCGCCCCCTCCTGTTCACGGAGCGGTCAAACTCATAACTCTGGAAGAAAGCCTACGGATTCAGCAGTTACAGGCTGCAAAGCTAAAGGTAAGACGGCAGTTTAGGAGTGGAAGGGTGAGAAAGATTACACTAAAATAGTTTTCACTTGTTTACCTTAAGAATTTGTGGTAGATTGTGTGTGTGTTTTATTTCAGTAAAGGTTGAAAACGTATCTTGTAGAATTTGAATGGATTTATTTATTTTTATATAATATTCCTTGTGATCCGTGCACAATATTTTTTTATTTGTTTAATATGTCCAACTTTCATTGTATAAATCATTTACCTTTATTATTTGATTGCTTTTTTAATTTAATTTACAAAGCAGTTTTGATGAATATAATTTCCTTGTTAATTTGAATTCATTTTATAGACCATACAGGCCAAGCATGCATCAGAGAAGCTAGCTATGAATTCCTCTGTGAAGCTTGGCTCCATTTTGCCAGACCTCCCAGCAAGAGCGGAGTACCGGGACACACAACAGGAGTACGACTCTTGCCACAGTTCTGATGCAGAAGAAAACGATGGACAGAGTGATGAGGATGACAAGAGAGATACAATTGTATATACATACACAGAATAACCACGAATTTTGTAAATTGTGGAATGATTTGCTTCAAGCAAAATGAAGTGAAAGAAAACTGTTATTTCCAAGTGCTTGTGTTAAAATAAATTATTTTTTGAGTAAATCTTTTACAACCTTGGTGTATTATTTGAAAACCCTTGTTCTTGATGTAAATGCAAGTAGTTATTGTGTAAATTGAACTGATGCAATTCACATTTGTCATTAGAATGAATTAATTTGGAGTTCACATTGTGAGTAAATACTCATCTTGGCATGTGAATTATAAAGATCTACTGCAAACATGAATGTAATACCTGTATCGGAAGGAGCAAGAATTGAGATGCTGTAGGAACTTTAGAAGTCTTAGTTCACACATGAACAGTAGCGCAGCAATTACTTCATTTTTACATGGTTTATTATGTTGATATATCAAAAGTGGATACATTTTCTCTTATGAATTCTTTTTATTGCTGCATACTAAAATTTGAATAAGACCATTCTCAAAGATTGAAGAACCATATTAAACGTGTGCTCAGTAAACATAAAAGGGTAACTCCATTTAAAAGCACTAGAACTATTCAAAATTAAATAATATTCAATATTTTCTAAAGAATATCAGTATAAATAATGGCATTTATTGTGAAGTAAACTGACCACCAACAGCAATTTACTGCTGTGGTTTCCTTTTCCTGTCATGAATTAACACTTCCTTAAACTTTTTTTGTCATAAATTTCATGCTCCAGATGTAGCATCATAAAAGCCATAAGTACAAGAATGCTTTGTTTCATTAAAAATTCACATTGAGTTCCCAGATCTTAGATTCATTAATTCAGTGTCCATTTTGAAATCTTAGATTTTTAACTGGGTATTTTAATATCTATAATTTAATTAGTCCCATTTTTAATCTTTTTTTTTAGTAAAGGAAAGAGGAACAGTTTTTTACCAATCAATGGGAAAATAAAAATTAGCTGGCATTGTGGCAATTCACTCCCATTGTTATGCACAGGGTTTTCCATTCTAGCGTTTCACGACTTCAACATCTTGGTGCAGCTAATGGGCTGAGGAACTCCACCAAGGCTTGAACAGACTTTCATCTACAACCATCTCTCACTGAAGGGATAATTTTAAATTGGTAGTCTTCAATTAAATTTTATATTGTCCATTCATTGCAAGGACAATTAAAGTTTCATGATTTATCAATTTTATTGACACATTAAAAAATCATATTTAAGAATTATGAATTTGCTGGAAACTAATATCCGTTCTTTTGCTCACGAAAACCATTTTTCATTTAAAATTATTATATACACTATAAAAGATTATCAACAAAAAATTCTGAATTCTGTGTAATTCATCACATACATGGGTTTAGTAATACATTTCAAGCCATCATTAGTGATTATTATTAAAATTATCTGTAGTAACAAAACTGTTGCCTCTGTGAAATTCAAGTCTGAATAAAGTTTGGTACAATCAGTTTTAAACTACCTTCTACTTTAACTTAAGTTTTAACTTCATAATTACAATGCACTTTCTTAAGAATTAATATATTATAAATTAAGTTTAATTTCACTAATTAAAAATTCAGTACTCAAGTTTGCCCAAAAACTCTGTTAAGCAGAATGTCTGACAATCTTCCGAGATAAAATGCTGACTATGGAGAAGATCATAGGGTTAATTAAATCTAATACAAGGTGGGATATTCCAATCACTATTTACACAATAATTGAGACCAACTGTGATAAATAAAAATGTCCAGGATGGGTCATCCCTTCAGTTACTAACTGAATTAAATTTTGTTCATAGAAATCATTTGCATTATTTATTTTGACCATTATAAATGCTTACAGTTTTATACGCTGGCTTACTATTTCTAACTTCAGATTTGATTAAACTTGGTAAAATCTAATGGCTGGTGTCAATACTCTGGTAAACAAGTTCACAATACCATTCAGGTAGTATTTCCAAGCTTTTCCTTAAAAGTCTCTTCAAAATGAATGTTCATTTACAATTAAATGAGTTGTGAATAAACTCTTGGTTCATTAGCTTGAAAAGGATGCTCGAAGCAATACACCTCTAGTAAAATATTTTAAAGCTACAAATGTTCTTTCAAGTATTGTCCAACTTTATAACTTAATGCTTACGCTGAAGTATATGTTGCTCACAAGGCAAATGGATATATTTTTTAATACGTTCTTGCTTCAAATTGCTAGTCTGCACTCTCCTTACGCATTTGTTCGCTATTTAGAATGTGATAAAGTGCTGAAATACATTCAGCCTTAAATATTCACTATTAAATGCTGTATAAAATGATGTCCTACAATCATTGTATATTCAAAAATATAACAATCATTATCTCAGAGATCATCTCTTCTCTCGATTTTCACTAATTCAACTTCAAAAATCAGAGTTGCATCTCCTGGAATCTTAGGAGGAGCTCCTGTTGATCCATACCCTAACTCGGGTGGTATAACCAATTTCCGTTTTTCTCCTTCACACATTCTGAAAGAATAAAAATTATATTTAATTCTCAATTCCAAACGTCTCACGATGAACACGGTATTATCAAATTTCTTACCCCATTAATCCTTGATCCCAGCCTTTGATGACTTGTGCAGATCCTAGTGTAAATGTAAGGGGCTGCCCTCGCCCATAGCTGCTATCAAATTCGGTGCCGTCTTCCAGAGTACCCTTCAAAATATAAATAAATGTTTGGCTCTTATTGTTAATACATGAAATCAAAGCTCGGGATAGATAGTCAACGATAATAAAATCCTATTCACCTTATAATGCATGTGTAAGAAATCCCCTTTCTTCGACTTCACCTGACAGTTGTCTACTCTCTTCTTTACGCCAATTTGGAGCTTTTTCTTCGAACTTTTTTCTTCTTGACCGTGAACTTCGTGTACGAAGTAAAATGCAAGTAAAATGAATATTACAGAAATGCCCGTTCTATGGGGAACCATCGTGCCTAGGACTCCGCTTACAACGCGGTGACGCTTCCTCAATGACGGTCAATATTACTCGCAGATTACTCGACGAGGTTGAAAACAGAATTCAAGCATGACAGTTGTTAGAGCTTATGTCCAGTCTTCGTTATCTTCATCTCATCGCTGTTTTTAACATAAATAATGTTACATTAATGGAGTATTGTTTCAAGAAGTTGTTGCGTAAATACTGATAATCGCACAGAAAATGATAAAACGACCGTGCATGTTTTAAGGACGAGAGTGAGTTACACTAATAGAAGTTGCTACTTTTTATGTATGTTATTTATGAGAATGTACAGGGATTTGCGTAATTTCTCTATTGGCTCTGTAGTTGCTGTGGCAGTTGTGATTGTGGAGACGTGGGATTTACATGTAGTGCGAGCAGATTCTGGGATAATTCGTGAAAATCAAGCGTCGAGAACTTCCACATTAGTTTATGGAAATGTTATTTTATTTCATAGCCCTGAAAAGACGTGATGACATTTGATAGGTGGGGTTATGCAACTAGTTGAAGACGTTCCTCACAATACTTCAGGCACATTCAACATTCCATACCGTTCGGAAGTACGGTATAAGTAAAAGCGGGCCACTTTCTACTTTCCTTCGCCTCAGGAAGAGATGTGTGTACAATGAAACATTTTCGATTGACGTACTGAAAATTTGTACAAATGTTATTAAGTATTTTAAGATGTGGGAGCATACAGAAACTTCGTTACGTTGTTCATTATAAATAAAGTTTTTCAGTGCTTTTTTTGAAAGTGTTGAAAGATGTTTTCTTTACGTCGGGTCGTGAAGTATAGTGTGGTGGCTGGAGCTATCACTGGTACTGCCATATCTTTAAGTAAAAACCAATATGATGTGGATGCTATTGGAATTGTGCGATTAGGTAGAGCAGCGTCAACTGTGTTCAGGATAGCTTTGGATTATAAAAGAGCATTATATGCAAAAAATATTGATCCAGGGTCCCCAGAGTATATTACTCTCCGTTCCCAGGTATGTTTGCTCAAAAAGGGATTATGGCATTTTCCAGTGTATTTTTATTCCTGTAATATAGTTTTACTGCAATTTGTCTGTAGGTACACAAAGCTGCAGCTGAAAAACTTTTAAATTTATGCTGCACCAACAAAGGTGTCTACATTAAAGTTGGACAACACATTGGAGCATTGGATTACTTAGTTCCCAAGGAATATGTTGATACAATGAAAGTGCTACATAGTCATGCACCCTCTTCAAAATTAGAAGAAATTTATAAAGTTCTACGAGAAGATCTCAAGGAAGATGTAAGTGTTTTCTAAGTAATTTTCTTTTCATGGAAGATGAAGGATAGTGGATTTTCTAAATGGCGAATAGTGAATGCAACCAGCTTTTATGTATTCTTTTTAAGATGTGATACTATAATAATGGACAACTTGTGATCATAAGAGAAAATGTAATTTTGTTCCAAATTTGTAACTTGAGATTTGTTGTAGAAATCTTTTGGATATATTAAAGACCAAAGGGCATGCAATAGTGTATTAGTTGGTTGCATATAAGTTAGTAACACTTATTTGGCTGCATTTCACATGCTTATTGTCACTATTTGGATGTATAATACTGGAGAAGATGGTAGACACTAGTGTTCCTTTTTCAGTATTGGTTGTTTTGGAGGTTAATTAATCAATGTCGAATGCTGAGTTTAATTTTAATTATAATAAATAACCTGTTTTGAAATCCAAAATTTAGCGTGATAAATTGAATTTAAAAGTAATCTCATAATGTCTAAGAAATAAAATTAAATTCTGAATATTGTCTGTTCTTTTCTGACTTTTTTATTGCAGCCATTGAAAATATTTGCATCCATAGAACCAGAGCCTATTGGAACAGCATCTTTAGCACAGGTACATAAGGCTCGTTTGATTGATGGAACAACTGTAGCTGTCAAAGTTCAACATCCATCTGTTAGAGGCAATTCAAGAGTAGACATGAAGACAATGGAAATCTTGGTCAATCTGGTTTCTTGGGCCTTTCCTGAATTTAAGTTTCAGTGGTTAGCGGAGGAAACAAAACGTAACATTCCTATTGAATTGGACTTCACTCAAGAGGGCCATAATGCTGAGAAAGTTAAATGTCTATTTAAGGATACTACATGGCTTAAAGTGAGTCGTATTACTGTCTTTAGATTGCCTATTATTTGTTTGTGATGTGACATTTTTGAGTGTCATTAGAATAAATGTGCATTTCTTGCTTTTATAGGTTCCTGCAATTCACTGGGACCTTACCACGCAACGGGTGTTGACAATGGAATTTGTGGAAGGTGGTCAAGTCAATGACTTAGAATATATTCAGTCAAATAATATCAATCCTTATGAAGTGTCAAGCAAGCTAGGAAGACTGTATTCTCAAATGATTTTTGTTGAAGGTTTTGTTCATAGTGATCCCCATCCAGGCAATATATTTGTCAGAAAGAATTCTAATAATGAAGTAGAAATTGTGTTGTTGGATCATGGATTGTATGCTGTAAGTTTCAATTTTCTTTATTATAAATTCACATTTTGTGTGATGAGCATTATTAATAAATTCAATTAAAAAAAAATTTCATTAGAAACCAACTTGTGTATTTGATATTCAAGTTTTAATTTTCTAATCTCTCCACTTAGTGTTTCAAAATACATGACCTTGCATTCTACACAATTGTTGGTATTTCAGTTTTCAATGCTTCAGAGATATGGCTTGATTATTGTGGATCTTTTATTGTTGATTGTATTTGAACATTATTCTGTGAAGTTGTATGAACTAATTTTGCATTTTCTTTTAGACTTTAAGTAATGATGTGCGATGTGAATATTCAAAACTGTGGTTGAGTATCTTCAACATGGACAAAAAGGGTATGCGACAACATTGTGAGAAACTAGGAGTGGGTGACTTGTATGGTCTTTTTGCCTGCATGGTTACTGGACGCACTTGGGATGCTTTAATGACTGGCATCGATAAAACCAAGTTTAGTGTAAAAGAAGTAAGTGGCTTTACAATTGTGATCTTTAGAATCATTCTATTTGATGAATTGTTTAACTGATTATGGCAGGAATATTATAGTTATATATTTTTATAATTGAAATAACAATAGCAAAAGTTTGATGATTCAATTGTTGTTTCAGAAAGCCTTATTTCAAAAAGAAATACCAGGACTCTTGCCTCAAATATCCGATGTTTTAGCAAGAGTTAATCGGCAGATTCTTCTTATATTAAAGACAAATGATCTAATGCGAGGCATTGAACATACTTTGAAGACCGAGACTCAGTAAGTACATTTATTAATGAGGTTTGGGTCAGAAGTCATGGCAATATGTTTTTTTTTCTAAGAAAAATGTTATCAAATCACACAATTTTATTTGTTGTGTGAAAGACAAGCTGTACTAATGTGTGTTCACAACAACAGATGACTTTGGGAGTGCTTTTATTAGGACTGAGAGCAATGTAAAATCAGTTGTCTGATTTTACTGCCGCTGTGCCAGATGAATGTAACCTGTTTCAAGTGGAACTCTTACTCCAAGATAACTGTTCTCCATGGGAGAAATGCTTGAGAATTTCATAGGGAATTTGTGGAAGCTCTTGGGAATAACGCCCTTTCATACCAGGGAGTCTGAAAAGGCAGGGGAGTTTCCGTTAGGATACATAGCAATCAGTGATCAGCAACACACGTGATGCCTAGCGAGTGTGTGAACAGGTGGCACATGTAGTAATCGAGCATAGACCTAATCAGGCCTTTAGAACTAGTAAATTGTAATGCTTCTGGAATGTTGTAAACTCGTATATACTAATATGTACTAAGCGGATTTCTATGATTTTGTATATTTTTGTCGCTTCAGGGCATAGCTAAGAGAAATTTCCTGACGTTTGGTTAGAATTGGATGCTATGCAGATTAATATGTTAGTGTATATTTGGCCGATTTTTCCTGTTGGCACATATTCGTGTAATTATAGGCACATATTTGTTAAAATGGAGACTTATCTCTACGTTTCATCTTTTTATAGAATTGAGTGATGAGAATGAGCTTGTCACAGTTTGCGTTTTCTTTTTTTTTTCTTTTTTTTTTTCTATAGAAAATAAAATATTTATGCAAAGGAGGATATTTCTTGATAATAAATTTTTTAAACCAGGCAGAAGAAATGCAACAAGATGTACAATATACAGTATTTGCCCAAGTATAAGTCAACTCTGAATATGACAACCCCCTACTTTTGAAGAGGCCTCCTGAGAATTTTAAAAATTTGTAACTAATTCCTACTGTTTAGTCAAATATTCAATTTTTCAAGAATATGAGTAGTTTTGGAGTAATTGGGCGTCAAAATTAGTTACTCGCTCTGAAAACCTTGTGCCTCATGATCATAATTTCAGAGCAAACATGCTTCTCCTGAATTTTTGTCAAGAGAGTTTCATACAGGAAATGTAATGAGTTGATGTAATGAATGCAATTGCTAATTTTAATTGCATATTAAAGTGTGTATGCAAAAATTATAGGTAATAAATACATATTTTTAAAACCATATTTCAATGTTTTTTTAGGGCATAAAAATTTTCTTCCTATTAATATGTTTTGGTACATGAAGTACTGTCAATTGAAATATCTTAATAAATGTGAGAAACACAAATTTGATGTGTTGTTAAATGCACATGCACTTAGTTCATACCTTGTTCTTTCATGTGTATATTTCACATTTTCCACCAGTATTGTATTCTCACAAAAAAAAAGTTGCCATGATTTATACCCTAACCCTCGTATATTGAACTAAATACTATGATGTTATGAAAAAAGGTAGTGAAAGAATAAGCAAGCTAGAGGAGAGAAGGCGAGCTTGTGGCATAATGGTTAGCTTTGCACTGCTAGGACTCAGATTTGATACTTGTCTGATCCATGTGGAATCTGTGGTGGACAAAGGTTCTACTTTTGTTTCGTGGGGGCCTCTCATTTCTTTTGCCCTGCATTCCACCATTTCTCCATCATTCAGTTCATCATTATTGTCTCCTCATTTGCTCATCACTCATGTGACCCAATAATTTCAGCTGTCTCCTGAATGTAAATAAATAAATAAATAAATAGAGAGGAACATGCATAACTGAGGGAGAAAGGCTGGATAAAAGTAAACACTTAAAAGAAAAGAAAATAATAATTGTAAATGCCGATCCGGGTCAAGATCGTTAAGGCAGTAGTGCTGTAGCGATCTTGGGCAGAAGGATCGAAGTTTGAAACTCGCTTTGGGCATGGTTATATTGTGTTCATCCTACATTAAATCAATAGTGGTCACTAATGACCTTATAGTTAATGTGGCCTTCAATAAAATAGGGAGGGAAAAAAATTGTAAATGAAGCTATCAGAAAGTAAATAATTGTATGTAAACCCAATTTTAATAACACTGATCATGCATTTTATGTGTGCACTTTTCCTTCAGCCTCAGAATTCTTATCCCCACTTCCTCTATCAATATTAATTGAATTAAAAATGAATGATAGTAATGGGCATTGATGACAAAATCTGATAACTAGAAATGTTGGCCCTTGTGTAGTATAATGTTTTTTGCATTGAAAACGAGGTAGATATCTGATTTGATATTACTGTCATCGAAATAACCATACCACCACTTCTCTCCCATCTAGTGAAAAGGGCTGAAGAAAATATGTGCACTTATCTGATTTGTTTCTTAGAAACATTCATCAACATTTTTAACCTAATGTTCTTGGTTGTGTCTTTCATTTAACTCGGTCAAAGGGAGGCTGAATGCCAACTTTTTTGCCTCAAGTGTTGTTAGATAGAAATACCCTCATTACTGTTGTGAGAGTTTGCATTTGAAACTAATGGTGCTACAACAGCATTAACTTTTCTGCTTTATTTTTAACTTTTGCAGTTTTTAAAAATTGAGATTTCAGCAGAAATGAAATCTGCCATTTGTATGCAACCTTCGCTCTATTGGAGGAAAAAATTCAAGAAAAAGTTTGGAGCCGTTTTTGAGAAACAAATTGTTTAAAAATTGCATTTACTTTGAACAAAAATTACACAAAAACATTTACATTTAAAAAAATTATACATGACTTTGAATTTAAATATCTAATTTTACTAGGGCAAATTTCATTAACAATGACAAAAAAAGCTCTCTATCAATATTGTAGATTTCCAATTTTTTGCAATTTTGAAAAATGCAGAAAGTTCACAAAAAATGGGTGTCATTTTTATAAGCACTCTCTGCTCTATCTGAGGGAAAATTTAAAAAATAAATTTGGAACCATTTTTGAGATAATTTTGATACTGTCATTAGGCTTCTGATGTATAGTATGCCCCAAAATTAAAACATCCGTCTCAAATTTGGAGGGCCTGAATGATTGGAGAATTGATTGGAGAGTGTCAATTTTGGAGAAAACCTTCGGAATGGTTTAGGCAAGAGTGTTGACCACTGACAGACAAACACACTGACGTTTTGTTGTAAACCAATTTTTCAATATCAAGGATCAAATTTGGAATCTGACTGCCCCACATGTTAGATGATGTTATTTACTACACGTAGGAACAAGAATGATCCATTTTTTCCTTGACAGGAAGATGAGTTTTTCTGTTTTTTTTTAATTTTAATTTTATTTTATTTTTTAAAATTTATTTTATTTTATTTAAAAAAAAATTTTGCCACAGCATTTATATTACTTTATTTAATATACTACATAAGCAGTATGTGAGAAAGCCACTGTCATTAGCTGAATTTGCTTATCTACACTCCATGAAGTCATGGAAGTTAAGCAATTTGAGGCACCATGTTTTCCTGGATGGCTGATCATCTGGGAACCCCAAATACTAATGGTGTCGAGCCCCTGGCCAAAGGGATAAAAGGCATTGACTGTGACGTTACTAGACAAACACTAAATAACAAAAGAGTAACTCCTATGTATTTACACTTAACTCCACTCCAATGTATATTCGTAACTTAATAACTTAACTCCAATGTATATGCATTCAGTGCCTAAAAAGGGCTAAAAAGATGTTGCTTAAAAGATGCAACAAATTCAACAAAAAAAAAAAAAAAGAAGTAAGAAGTAACTGATCCTTTTTCAGATGTGATCCCTATAAAATGGAAATATGCATTTAAGGAAATTTATGTTGAAAGGACATGCATTTTCAAATATTAAAAAAATAAAAATTTTACAATATTTTGAAATTACATTGAAGGATTGATCATTGTATGTTTCTGGGCATGTATAAACTTGCTATGGTTGTTTGTCCTGTAAACGAACAGTGTCCCTGATGTCTCGGGAGGTGGCGGTGTTCCTCCTCAGTTGTAACATGAGATGTGGTGCCAACCTACACATTAGTTTGCGAGTCCCCCCCATTCACCAGGTACCATTGCCAGCGGGGCTTCCTCCCAGCCAGGGCAGGATCTAAGCTCCCAAAGTGGGTGGTGGTGCAATGCAGGGGTTCTCAACCGAAAGGATGGGCGTGTTCCTCCTCCCTTTCTAATGTGCGTGTTCCATTCCCTTGCGAGTGTTGTGAGAGATTCTAAAGTTTACTATTTCTTACCACAGTAAGATGTATTGTCCTAACAGTGATGATTTGAGTAATTAATTCTTGACTTGTTGAAGTTATTACTGAAAGGTCCCCCAAGAAGTCATCAAATTACCATTTCAGTTTTTTCAAATATTTTTTAATCACAATTTTTTTCTTCATTAAGTGCACATGCATAAGGGTACCCCTGGATACAGTGGTAAAAAGTTCCCCTAAACCAAATGATGTATGAGTGGGTACATTATAATTGTAACAGAAAAATAATATTTTTGAAAGGTTTCCTAGCTCCCGTCCCACCACCCACACCTCTCTAGAAGAGAAAACACGTTTTTTTTTTTTAAATTTTTTTCGGCAACTTAACACTATTGTATCTGACTGAAAAAAATACGATAAATAAAAAGACAATTTATGCTATCAGAAAAATATTTTTAAATATTTTCTTAGACCCAAATTCAAACACACACATATTTTTGAAAAAAAAATAACAGAAAATAATTTTTATTGCGTCTTAGAAACATGGAACAGGCTTGAAAAACTCTCAAACGTTCTTCTTAAAACACAAAGGGTTGTAAATTTTTTTCAGATTTTTTTGACTATTGGGCTGCAGTTAAAAAAATTAAAACTATTTTCCCACCTCTAAATTACCTTCAATTTAAATATACTTTGAAAATAACTGTTTCACAGTTCTGTGTGTTTATTTTAGTGTTTATTATAAATTTGTATACATTGTTGAAGTACCCAGTAATATTTTGATTTTGTAATTTAGTTACAAATTATTATTTTTTAAAATCTTTTTAATCCTTTGCATAAGTATAACGCTAAGGAAAGAAGATTTTTTTTTGGCAGTGTATGAGAAAATTCGGTCAGAAATGAAAGATAAGAGGGGGACATGTGTGGAAGGGGAACATATTGAACCTGAATTTGCCAGACCTGTTTCCCTGTGTCTTAGAATACCGACCCAGGCACGAAAAAATCTTAAACCTTCATCTCAGAACACTAGTGAATTTTTTCACATTTTTTAAAATTGCTGGACCATAGTTTGAAAACTAAGGCTTTTGTAGTCAAGTGGTTGCAGGTTAATTCTGATGTTCTTAGCCAAAACCTAACTTAACAAGTTTAACCTTGTACTTCAAAATTTTGAGATGGTGGAGAAAGACAGACAGTACTAATAAGCGTTTTTTTTTCCCTTCTTTTCTTTTCAGGATGACTTCCTTTCGTGTTATGTCTCGTTGCTGTATAGAATCTGTATACAAAGAACGTCTCAGAGAGTGCAAAACTTCTCTCTCTCGTTATCAAACTCTGTTCCAGAAGCACTTGGAACTTTTCAGATTAAATGTGTATTATGTGTTATTGAATTTACGATCATTGAATGTATTAATAATATCAATGATATGTAAAGTATTTCCTTCCCAACAATCTTGTGTTGTTGAAAAATCAGTTAGTTAAACCTCTGCTATGTAACCAAAATGTTTTTTATGAAATGTAAATTTTTATATAGCAAGCATATGAACCAAAGTATTGTTACCAATGCAAAATGTGTTTGATTGAATGAAATGTTGAGATTTCTTTCAGAATTTACATACTTGTTTTTTGTAACCATCATGCTCTCTACTTGTGGTCATATGAAAATATTTATGTGCCATGTTATTTTATAAATTATTTCATTCAGTACAATAAAAAATTGTAATTTGATGAGAGTGAAAAATATAGCAAGTGTGGTTGGTTCTGTTTGGGCATCTACGTAATAATATATTTTTTTGTGAATTTTCATCATGTTACCCATGTTTTATACGGTATATTTTTATGTAGAATTAAACATTTGTTACCAGATAATTTTGTTTTATTTTCAATTGTTTCTGTGGTCTTCTTAATCCTCTAAATTGGCTACGAGCAGGCTCTCTGAAGGAGGTGCAAGAACATTCTTTTAAGTACTAAGACCATACAAGATAATATAGAGATGGACGTGTACGCACAACTGCAAGAAACTGTCATTTCTTTAGCGCCAAGCAAGATTTTACTCACAAGGTCACAGGCAACACCATGGCATAGTGGCCACAGTGCTACCCTGAATCAGCACAAAAAAAATGACTTGCAGGCAACTGATCAATACTGGAAGCAAAACCTGGACAAAGTGGGTCGAAAATCCAAAAACCAAATACTCTGGAGTTTCAAGATCTGGACATTCCACCAATTGAATTATAACATTTCAGGCTACAACATCCGAGCCGAGCCAAGATTTTACATAAAATTATGCTGAAGCTACTTATAATTTGAAAAATTGTACATGACCTTATTTAAAGATCTTTCAATAATTTTTTGCAGGAATCACTTGAAAGTCGCCGAAAAAATTTGAACTTTCACAATTTTCAACAACAACAACAAAGAGAGAGAGAGAGAAAGAAAACAAACGAAAATGAGACATGCACCATTCATTTAAGCACCTTTTACGCTATCCGAGGACAAAGTTAATTAAAAAATTTCAGCAAATTTTGAAAATGTTGAGCTTCATATAAACGACATATATCCTTACGCTCCGAAAATCAAAATATATGTTTCAAACTCAGAGGACCTTGAGATCCTTTAAATCATTCGAGGATTATCATTTTGGAGAAAATCGGCGGAACGGTTTAGATGCTAGCTTCAACCACCACAGACAAACGTTCTGTCGCCAATCGATTTTTCGGTATCACAAAACAGGGATTCTTACTGTATACGTTTTAGAGGAAGTAATTTACTCTATATATGAACAAGATTGCTCCACTTTTTCGTTACCAGGGAACGGCAAACAGTTTTTGTGTCAAAAATTCGCCGTTTTCCAGCGCACGATTACAATACTTTCTCTTATGAAGTGGGTGCGGGAAAGTGAAAGTACAGCGGGCATACGAAATATCTGACCGTGTCATTGTGATCTCCCAAACACAAATGCATGATTGGTTGCCTACGAATCAGGGGCAAATATATCCCCCTGGAACTTCGTTATGCGAGATTTCCCAGCAAATGGTCACTGGCAAAAAGTGATGAATTTCGACTCCCCTAAATGCCATAAATGATCGTTTATTGAAAAAACTGGATATATTTTCAGTAACGATAAAATTACGAAGAGCGCCCTAACACCTAAAGGCTGCGAAATTCCATTTGTTATTATCTCAAGACCTTCGTAAATTAAAATTGTTTTTCAAAAAGTAGCATTACAATGCTCAAGAATAAGTAAAATACTCGCGTTTAGGACGACAATAAATTGAATATTTTAACACAGCCATCACGACTTCTGCAATAATAGTATAGAATGGATTAACGTCACGTTTCTGTTCTTGACATACCAAGGATACAAAAAAAGTTTGTTTCACAACGCAACTAGTTAAAACCAAATGCTTAATAGCGAACGGCGGCCTCCTTGGTGCATTGCTGTCACATGGCGTCAGCTGTGTCGTAAGCAATGATTCATTGAGTATAAGAATTCAGTCGGTACGCACAGTATGAGAATCGCCGCTATAACTATCAGATATTTGCATTTTTAGTGAAAATTTAATCTGGTTCATTGTTATTTTTTTTCCGAATTTATGGGCACGTAACGCAACCATGGAGATTTCTCACCCGGCCAGTGGCTGCATAATTTTCTTATAATTTCTATGCGCTCTGGAAATTAGTAATATAGATGTTTTGCCGAGTTCCTGGGTATATAACGAAACCATAAACCAGTCTCAAAAGGACGGAGGCTGCCTTGATTTCTTTTAATTTCTGGGCGCATTGGAAATAAGTCTTATAGATGTTTAATGCATTTTTCAGGCGGCTGTCGACACAGAAGGTTAATCACCAGAAAACGGCCTACACATGACCCTCCATTCCGAAATCTATTCTCTCTACCAATTTGGGGCTTGCCGTTTGTCCTTTACCGTATGGGATATTCCCCATGAAGTTGGAAGTTTCCGTCGAGTAAGCAGATGTGGGGAAGGTCCGAACTCGCTGCAGCGTAATCGGAAATAAAGTAAAGGATTTTTAATGAGTCACCCGACGGAAGAGCAGTTTTTGCTGCTACGTGCCAACTGGCAATGAATAAATATATTTTCCGCGTATCAGACACTTGTCAGTCAAGGCTACGACCATACACATTTATTCCTCTCTTCCTGACAAGTTAGTTATAGCAATACGTTATTTCGTTGCAGTTCTAAACATCGTCCTTTAACATAACGGCTTGGAAGGAAAATGTGCAAAAAGCTCTTAGATTATCTTGTTTCAACTTAGAGAACTTTGTGTCAAATTAGCACTTTTGGACACGTTTTATACGACTGAAAATTAATTTCGCCATTAAGCAACTTTGTGTTCGACTGGGTTGTAACCAAAAGGAAAGCGTAAATGTCTTAAAAAAAACCCACAACAGTTTACAGTAGTGAGTCAGCAGTACGAATCTCTATTCCCTTAATAATTCACTCAACTACCTTCCGATTCAGTAGAGTATTGATTGATTATTTCGTGTTTGCGGGCGCGTCAACTTCTACGGTTATTAGTCCCGTAAGTGTAGTGTATGTTTGTGGGAGGTAGCGGTGTTCTTCCCCCGCTGGATGGCGAGATCTGGTGCTGACCTACACATGGGCTTTCTGGGTTTTCCCATCAGGTATCTCCCACCACCTGGCACCACCCCTGCCGGGGCAAGCTCTAAGCTCCCTCCTGCTCTACTGACACGTGGTAGTGTAGTGCATGTAAGTGTAAACAGGGGAGAGGACAGGACAAGAAAGAGGAAGAAAAGTTCGTGCGCGGTCCATGGCCCGTTTGGTAGGGTACTGCTCTGGCATTCGCCCGGTGTTGTTAGAAGAATCCATGGAAAACTACCGATCAGAGCAGCCGGCTGCTAGAATTCTCCTTCAAACAGCAGCTTCGACCCCGCTTGTTAATGTCGAAAATTCTGTCACCGTCGGGGCTCAGACCTTCGAACCTCCCCGATCAGAGACACTGCGTTGGCGCTAGCTGATGCCCAGGGCCACCTCAGGCGGTCATTTTCTGAAATAAGTGTACTCATACGCAGTGCTTGATTTACGAAACGTTAGGTCCCGTAACGCACCCGAAATTACTTATTCATTTAATCGAAATATTTATAAAATACTTTATTATTCGGATTCGGTGGTATAACGGCCAGCGTACCGGACTGTTGTATCAGAGTTTGCGGGTTCAAACCTCATCGAAGTCGTGAATTTTTAAGGGCGAAAAAATCCTTCGTACGCCTTCGGAGGGGAAGTAAAGCTGGCTGTCCCAGGTAGTAATTTACTGCATGTAAAAAATCCTCAAGCCTAAATGAAGCCTCTGAGGGAAATTGAGATCCGCCTGTTTCGTCGCCCAAGATAATACCTCCTTTCTCCGCTAGGTGGTGAAAGGAGCGAAGCGAAATTTGCGTGGTCAGACGGAAGAGCGGGCCTGATGGCCACGTAAAACAAGGCATTAAATTAACTAATAATTATTCCCGAGGCACCGGAACACCGTTTGGTCGCGTTCCAGTAATGAAGCCCTGCGCATGCGCCATCTGCAGTTGAAGCTCCCGCCGTGGGGCTGCGGGGCAGGCGCGCGAAGGCAGCGGATTGGGGCAGCTGCCGTCGGGCGACCGAAGCACCGTGCTTCTCCCCTCCTCCGCCAGGGTCGCATCTGCAGCCGCCCAGCCTTCCATCGCCCGAGAGAGCGAGTTAGTTGTGAGTTTCAGCCACGTTACAGGAAATTTATTGATAACTTGCTCCTAAGAAAGAATTTTATGATGATACATGCGAGGATGATTGTTACCACATTTCAAAATAGTTACACTTGAGAAAGTTTTGGTCTCTCTGGATATTTTTGTTAATTCCGACTTAAGGATAACATAACCGTTACCTAAATATCCATTTTCAAAATTATTTTACTGGTAAAATATGTTAAATTTCTGATTACATTATTTGTCAAGAAATCATATCAATAGCTCTTGTACCGCTGTTATCTCGAGTCCCTATTGAGAAAATTCTTCAATGGGCTTTTGAGCTATTCATTGAAACTTTTATTATTAGAAGCGAAGAAGCCAGCAAGACATTCTTCATTTTCTTCACAGACTTCCGCGAAAGACGGTGGCCTCTCCGTCGGGGTGTTATTTGCTCTCTGTGCAAACATGCTGCAAGCGCTGATAAAGTGATTGACCGCACTCTGATTATTTGTACTCTCCCCTTGCTGCCCTCGATACTCTTATCTATTTTAGCCTGAATGGCCTGAGTTGTTTAAGATCGCTCTTAGGCTCCTGGCATCTGTTCCTCTAAGTTTTCGAAAGTAACCATTTCATGTCCAGCCCCGTTCAAGACAGATGTTCACCTTCCCTTCGATGTCGTGCGTATACAGTACATGGTGCGCTACAATGCCAACATGTTCTGCGTTTCCTCTCTCTATTCACGAAAAGGCATTCCCAGCCCTCCTTTGGTAGAATTTGAACAAGCCGCCATTGCTTTGCATTTTCGATATTTTTCCATTCCGCAACACACTCGAAATCAGGAAAATTTTCTTACATCTGTGGAACCGCATAAAGAATTGTATGTATGCTGAAAATAGTTTATACATTTTTACTAATGTTGAAAGAATTTTAAAACATCAATAACCAAGTTGCATTGTATGGAGTTGATATATGTAATTTGGTACGAAAAACAATAAAAAAGAAATAATTTCACATACATTTTTACTGCAGGAAGAAAAGCACTGTTGAAGGCAACCAAATCATATTACCCCACCCATTACTTGCTAGTTCCGCTCTCGTACAGATTCTGACGCAGAGAGACTTCTTTCCCCTGCCGAACATCTGTGTAGAATGAGTTGCCTACCCATCAGCGGCAAGATGTCAAAAATTGCAGAATGATTGATCAGAGATTCCGGGCGCGTCAACGGCGAAGATCATTAGTCTCGTAAGTGTAGTGTATGCTTTATCACCGGAGTTGGCGGTGATCTTCTCCTGCTGGATGGCGAAATCTGGCGTTGACCTACCCGTGGGCTTGCACGGTTTTCCCCAACCATCTCCCACCAGCGGGGCACCGCCCCAGCCGGAACAAGCTCGAAGTTCCTGACTGGCCTCCCGGCATGTGTGTTAGGGCATGTAAGTATAAGTGTATGTAAATAAGGGGAGAGGATGCGACAAGGAAGAGGAAGGAAATATCGCACGCGATCCATGGCCCGTTTGTTAGGGCCCGGCATTCTGCTGGCGTTAATGGGAGAAACCATGTAAAAATGCCGAACAGACAAGCCGGTCGCTCGGTTGAATTCGCCCCAGCTATGCAGGTAGTGTCGAAAATCCTACCACCGTCGGAACTCCAACCCTAGCACCTCCCGGTCATTGATGCCCTGAGCCTCCTAAGCCGGTCTGGGAAACGAGTGTCGATGATGTGAAGGGGGAACCCCCTAAACATTCAGTGTAATCAAGGAGAGTGTGGCATCGCGGACAGATACTCTTTTCGGGCCTGTTGCTGGTTGCTAAAGAGATACTAGCTGCTATTTCCTAACGTGGGCGTGCGTGACATTATGCATCTGATAAAGCGTTTGGCAGTTGGCATCCAATGAAGCACTCTTTGCGAATGCCCCGCCCGCGCCCGCGCTCGCTGCCCCTGCTCCGCTCGCCGCTCCCGCCGCTCCTCGCCGCTCCTCGCCGCTCCTCGCCGCTCCTCGCCGCTCCTCGCCGCTCCTCGCCGCTCCTCGCCGCTCCTCGCCGCTCCTCGCCGCTCCTCGCCGCTCCTCGCCGCTCCTTGCCCACCGCCCAGCACGCGAGCACCCCGAGCACACACTTCTATCTCTTGCGCCTTCTCCTTTTCAGTCTTATTCTTTGATTTATTTGGTAAAAATCAGTAAAAACTGTATATGACGTATGGGGGAGAAGATTATCTGCGCACATTGTCTTGAGTACCTGAATCCTATCCCAACATTTTAACGACAAATAGTTGAAAGATGAATGAAAGTTGCAATAATAATATTAATAATAATAATTTTCTTTTGCAATCTAAAGGTCTGGGTACTACAGGATAAGCTTCCCCAGAATATTATGCCATATCTCAGGCGGGAATGTACATTTGCAAAATATACGCAACGAGCTGCATGAAGGCTGACAGAATTCGAAAGAATTCTGAATGTGTAACATAATGAACTTAACGTAGTGTTTAATTCTGATGTATGTACATTCCATTTGAGGCTTGACTGAACTGAGAATCCTAGAAATTTTCTTACTTTCACATCAGCTAATTGCATATTGTCATTTTCAGTGAAGCATGCGATTGCCATTTTGAAATGCAAAAGTGCATTGAGACAGTTTTTCCTTCGTTAACTATTAATTTATTACGAAACCAATTTAAACGTCTGAAATCGTTCTATTTATTGCTTCTTTTTTCCAAAGAACATTCGTGTCATCGGCAAACAGAACTGCTCTTCCATTTTTAATAGACGAGGGCAAATCGTTTACTTAAACAGAAAGAGAATAGGATCTAAGATCGAACCTTGCGGGATCCCGTGCTCAATTGGCAAAGAATTGGGTAGATAAGCAAATAATGACCTTTCGTATTAGTACGGTATTTCTACTCTTTGAGTTCGATGTTTAAGGTACGATGTTACCCAATCTAGAGCAATACTATACGAATTCCATATGAAGGTAATTTTGAGAGCAAGATGTTGTGGTTAATAACGTCAAAAGATTTCGAAAAATCTAAAAATATTCCAATGGTGATTTATTTTGATCCATTGATGAAGCAACATCTTTAAGAAAAAATGGCAGTTTCTGTAGATTTCGATTTTCTAAAATCGTGTTGTCAGTCTGTATACGCTTCGTTTTTCCCGAGAAAAGTTTCTATTCACGTGTAGAAAAGCATCTCTAATGTTTTTGAAAAAATCGACAAAAGAGAAATTGGTCGATAATTTTGAATTTCATTTTTGGTCCCTCTTTTAACAAGTGGATTAATTTTCGCTATTTTGAAAATATCTGGAAACATTCCTGTGCATAAAGAAGCATTAAAAATGTTAGTTAACGGTTGTGTAAAGGCAGGTTCACAAATTTTTAATAAGCAGTCCGGAAATTCGTCTAATCCAGATTAATATTTATTTTTTTAGTTTAGTGTCTATTCTGAGGATTTCTTTGGAAGAATTTTCGGAAATAAACATCGTGTCGAAATTTTTTGGGAAACGTGTGATATTGAATTTTGTGGATTTAATCCCTTCGTGAGATCAGCCGCAATTCTAGAAAAGTGTTGGTTGAAGAGATTTGCATCTTTTTCCGGATTATTTGCTTCTCTTTTATTATCCTTTAAAACAACATTCTCTACAAGGTGTCGAGATATTGTGGTAGTATTTTTTACGATATTCCACATTGCTTTAGTTTTGTTATTAGCATTCAAAATATTCTGATTATTTTTCTTTATTTTTGTCTGAATTATTAATTTTCTTAAAATTGTTTTATATTCTCGGAAGTAGACGTGGAAACCGGGTGATATTTATTTATTTATTTATTTATTTAGTCAAAAACAGTCAAAAACTGTATGTGACGTATGGGGGAGAAAATCATCCGCACACGCTTTCTTGAGTTTCAGAATCCCTTCCCAACAATTTAACTATTAATAGTTGAAAGATTAATAATAATAATAATAATAATAATAATAATAATAACAATAACAACAACAATAAATTTTAAAAAGCGAGAGATTCACATTTCAAAAACTAGATATTATCATTGCCAAATTATAGAAAACTTATTTTTAACGGTAAAGAAACGAACACACTTGATTTTTCTGTATTGTTAACAAATAGAAACTCACCCTAAGCTCTACTACCACTACAAGCAAAGGAAAGTTCAACAAAACGTGCGCATAGTGAAGCTACATTTACGTCCAGAAGCAAATCAAGGGGCCATCTCAGCATTTGCTCAATGGATCAGGGAAACTGGACAAAAACCTGATCGAGATGGGGGTCATTGACCCGGAAGTACATTATTTGTTACAGGCATATTGAGTCTTTTTTAAAAATTATACAATGCAAATGTAAACTAATTCATTATACTATATCTTGTTTTTGTTAAAGTAAACATTATGTTTCTTTTTGGCGATCAGTATAGTCTCTAATTGTACAGAAACAGTTTTGCAGCAGAAAAGATTTAACTTTTAATTTAAATTTGTTTACCAATTTTAATTGTTTAATTTCATCTGGTAATGCATTGTAAATTAGCGTACATGTATTGTATGTGGATTTCTTGTAGTGAGCTGTTGATACTGACACTTGATGAACATGATTTCTACGTCGAGTATTGTAACTATAAATATCAGTATTACATGAAAATATGTTCCCACCGTTAAGTAAGTCAGTTTTGACAAATACTACAGACTCATAAATAAATAGGCAAGGCAATGGTAAGATTCCAAGCTCAATGAAAAGAGGCTTGCACGGATCACGTGGATGGGATTTTTTCATTATTCGGATAATTTTCTTTTGCAATCTAAATGTCTGGGAACTAAAGGATGAGCTTCCCCAGAATATTATGCCATATCTCAGGCGGGAATGTACATTTGCAAAGGACACGCAACGAGTTGCATGAAGGCTGACAGAATGAGAAAGAATTCTGAATGCATAAGATAATGAGCATAATTTAGTGTTTAATTCTGTTATATGTACATATACGTCTGTTATATGTGTTCTGTTATATGCACATGACGTACTGATACGTCATAATGTTTAGAAATAAAGTAAATCGTACGTTTGTTTTTACACGATGTTATAATTCCTTGTGTGATCCAAGTATTATTTTTCCGTGAAATGTTTATTTTTCTCTTTTTAAGAGGAAAGCACGCGTTAAAGTTTTTCGTCTTCTTTTCCTTTTTCATCTTATCCTCACCCCTTCTCCCCATTTCCTCTTTCATCCTCGGATTCTTGTACCTAGGCCTTCTTTCTAAGGTTCAAAACGTTTTATGACTGTCTGACGCCTTGAAAGAAAGTGTGGCGAACCGGATAATTTTTATTTATTTATTTATTTTGTTAGTTATTTTTGTCTTCATAGTTTGGACCTTCAAATGCTTGCTTTTACTTCTGTCATCAATACAACTAGAATTATCAGGTTCGATTCTAATTGAAAACGTTTCGACTGAAACGTTAACACGTTTCGATTAATAGCTCTAGCCCTTTTTAGAATTTTTCAAATCTCTCGAGATAACAGCAGTACAAGACCTATTGATATTGATTTCTTGACAAAGAAAGAAATGGGAATTTAAGCTAACATATTTTAGCTGTAAAATAATTTTAAAAATAGATATTTATATAACGGTCATTATGTTATCTAAAGTAAGAATTAACATCATGTAAGAATTAACAAAAGCAATCAGACACAAAAACTTCAAGTGCTATTCTTTTGAAATGCAATAACAATCACTCTTGCATGACTTTGTTCATATCATCATGAAATCTTGGCTTAGTAGTCAATTTACCAAACACGTTCCTTTGACGTGGATGAAATCCGTGAGTAAATCCCTCTCTCAGGGCGTTTCCATGGCCAGCTGGCTCCGCAGATGCGACGAAGGCGGAGGGCGTAGAAGCGGGACTCCGCTTGCTGTGACGCCGCATCCGGTTTGAATGTCGGAAGTAACATTTTAACTCAATTTTTTTGAAGGCATTTTTTTTACAAAAAAAAAAGGTTCTGCATTTTTTGTGAAAATCAACATCGAATGTGTGTGTGTGTGTGTGTGTGTGTGTGTGTGTGTGTGTGTGTGTGCGCGCGCGCGCGCGCGCGTGCGTGCGTGCGTGCGTGCGTGCGTAACGTGGGCTTCTGGTCATCCTGTATTGTGTGCTCAATGAAGGTAGTATAATCAGAGTTCCTTTGTTAGATCACGTGAATTGAGAGTGGAACCATCAGTGATTATTTTATATTTTAACTTTTACAAAATTGTATTTATTAATATTTTTCATTCACAAAGGAAACATAGAAAACTTAAAAATGACGAGCGCAAATCACCGATACTAAAAAATTAGGTTTAATATATCGATGTTTAAAACATTGATGTTCCCATGAAAACATCAATGATTTAAAAAAAAATTCAACAGAAGAACGAACGCAGGCGCCGACGTGACGTCAAGGAAGAGGTAGGCTCAGGCTGCCGAACCTTAGCCTACCGGTTTCTTTCGTTGTGCTCATTAACTATTGAAGCTCCGACTGGAACATAACAATTGGCGCTTCAAATTACAATTAATTTATACATTTGCAATTAGTAGGGAACGGATTTCCATGTAATTACGTTTTTAACAGGAACTAGATACCTGGATTCAATAAAATTTTTTGGAGTTCACAAGGCATTTTTAATGAATTAGAACTATTTTTATTTTATAAAATTTTACATATTTTGATGCAATTACATATTTTACCTGTTAGTACATATTTCGTTACATTTTAATTCATTTATACGTCGAAACGGAACATTTCAGATGCGCGTTTGCAAATATGTTACATCTTTCTTACAAATCAAATAAAATGCTGTTGCGCTTCTGTGACCACCATATCTTCACCTTGAATTGGCAAACGTACCCCCTCCCCCGCTTACTGCGTATTCCGAGTCAAACATAAGCGGATTTTGGTGAACAAAAGTAATTTCAACCGCGTACTTGCTCGTAATATACTATGTAATATACTATATCCCTGACACCCTCATAACACATTCGGCAACAAATATAATAGAACCACTCACTCACATTTGTAATCACTCCTTAATGACAGGTAGCTTCCCAGAAATTCTCAAAAAAGCAAAAGTTTAGCCACTGTTCAAAAAAGACAACACCCATGATCTCATGAATTACAGACCAATATCCTTACTATCTGGAGTTTCAAGAATTCTAGAAAATCTTTTTAATGATAGACTCAGAAATTTTCTAAATTCAAATAACATATTGACAGAGGCCCAACATAGATTTAGAAATGGTAGATCTACAGACACTGCAATCTTCACCTTTCTAAATGACATACTAGTTGCTCTAGATCAGAAAGAAATCTCCATCGGCTTATTTCTAGATTTATCAAAAGCATTTGACATTATTGATCAGCACATACTGTTATCCAAACTTGAAAGTTTGGGAATTAGAGGCATTGCACATCAATGGGTAAAATCTTACCTTTCAAATCGTTGTCAAGTATTCACAATCAAGTATCTCAGAGATAAAAGGATTTCAAGCCATTTTTCCCAACCTAGAATGATAAATTATGGAGTGCCACAAGGATCAATCCTAGAGCCCCTACTATTTCTCTTGTGCATCAACGACATGCCCCTGACTATACAAAAGAACAAAATGGTCCTATTTGTAGATGACACAAACATTATTATTAAAGCAAATTCCCAACAAACTCTACGAAAAGAAGGACAAACAGTTCTAGAGGCACTAGTAAAATGATTTCAGGAAAATAAACTCATCATAAATCGCAGTAAAACTGTCTCCCTAAACTTTCGGTATCCACTCTCTAAAAAAAAGCCTCCAACACAATTGATGATAAAACATATGCCTGTAAAAATAGCTCAAAAACAACTTTCCTTGGATTGACTATTCAATATGATCTAAAATGAAAATCCCACATCACAGATCTAAACAACAAGCTTACCATCTACATCCTTACATACATACCATGCTATACCATCTACATCCTTAAGTCAAATTCTAACTTGGATACTCTACGAACAGTCTACTTTGCAAATATTCACTCGCATCTAAAACACGGAATCATATTCTGGGGAAATTCCTCAGAAAGTATTTACACTTTTATCATTCAAAAAAGAATATTGAGAACAATGACAAACACTCACAAACATGAGTCCTGCAAACCACTTTTAAAAAAATTACAAATCCTACCACTCCCATGCTTACACATTTTTGAAATATTAATCTTCACAAAGAAGACACTTACGGAAAACAAGGACTCTGTCACTCTAAACACTGAAATTCATAACTATGATACTAGAAAAAAAAAGAAACTTGCATGTCCCACACTGTGAAACTTCACTCTTTCAAAAAAGTACCCTTTTTGAAGGCATCACACTATATAACAAACTCCCTAGTGAATTTAAAAGCTTAAACTCAATATAAACATTCAAAAATAAACTAAAAGCTTTCCTGTTAAACCATACATTCTACAATACAAATGAATACATACATTATAAACACGTATCAACATCAATATAAACTAGTACTAATAATTTTTGCATATTCTGTTGCATGATTTGAAACGCCCCTAGCTGATTGTTGGACATAGAGATGTACCCAGCCCAGACATCAATCTCATGAAGAAAAAATAATTCTCTTTCTTTATTATTGTTTTTCAACTTTAGTTTTACCCTTTCATTTATAAAATTAATTTGTATTTAGTATTAGAATTTAATTTAAACTTTATTATCGGTATTGTATTTAATATTTAGAAATACCTATATTGCACATTGTATGATTACATATATGTCCTGACTTGTCATACATTGCGTATGCTGTATTTATGTGACAAATATATTATTATTATTATTATTATTATTATTATTATTATTATTATTATTATTATTATTATTATTATTATTATTATTATTATTATTATGCTCGTATAATAGTATGTACGTTGTAATATACTATGAGTGTATTTTATATTTCGAATAAAATTCTTATGTGTGGTGAAGTCTAGCGTACAATTACTTCTGTAGAGGCAGAACCTATTTTCAGCCTCTCCGAATCCTTGTTAAGAAATGAGCGGCGACCTGTTTCGCTCAGAAAATGCTTATGGAGAACAATTATGAACACAATAATGAATTTTTATTTTACATATTTTCGATTTTTCGCTCCATGTTTTGGAAAAAATAAGTACATATTTTGCATTTTTATTACAATAAATTCCGTTCCCTAGTAATTCTTATAATTTAAAAAATGAAAAAAAATCATGAGTTTTTATTTACTCGTTTATTATGTCTTGTTTGAAATACAATTTCTGTTTTTGCGTCTAGAAAAGTTCACCTGCAATTATGACACTGAGCAGCAAAATATCAGATGGGTTAGGAAAAATCTTTCTAGGGAATCACACTGCGTAAAAGCAATTTCCCGCGGTGTGTGTCATACATGACGTCACGTCAAAGCATTTAGCCAAGAAGATAAAAAGAGATGGAAAGTGTTTGGTTAACAGGTGGTCCCTTCAATGTATTTTGACGAAGTGTTGATTATTTGACTTTTGCCCCGCCAAAGCTTTCGTCAGAAACCATGCTTTCATCATTTATTCAGTTGATTCATTTCATGCAGTTTCTTCGTGCGTGGCGATTCCGAGCTTCTGACTGCACTACGTTAGACAGGTGATAGGAGTTCGGTGTATTAAAGTTAGTTTTGCAAAATGTCATCTGACTGTTATGAAGCGTGTGTGGTTACCATTTCATCTTGGGATGCATTTAAAATGCATTTCTTTTCATTTTTTCTTGGCACTTGGGTAATGGTAAAAAAGTTACTTTCATCGTTGTGGAAAGCCAGTGATCAATCATTGAAAAAATCGAGGAATACGCCACCAACTTGTTATGTTGATACTGCAGGATTCCATTCATATATAAAACTAAAGGTATTTATCATTGGATTCGAACTCGCCACAGTGCCTTTTGTTTGACCTTGTGCCATTGTAAATTCATTCCATGGCGTGTTTTTTCAGACAGTGAAGCTGCATTATGTAGAAAGTGGTGCACAAGGAAAACCACTCCTATTACTTCTTCATGGTTTCCCAGATTGTTGGTTTGGTTGGAGGTATCAGATGCCTGTCTTATCTGACCACTTCAGGTAAAGTAATTATTCTAATTGTTTGAAGTAACAGTCGATGATTATCAATTGAAAATGGAATTAAGAAGTTCCTTCTTTTTCAGAGTAATAGCATTAGATTTAAAAGGATTTGGTGATTCAGACAAACCTTCATGGCGAAGATGTTACCGCATTGAAGTTTTATTACAAGAATTATCTGCAGTCATACATGCTCTAGGTTATTCTAGCTGTGTTCTGGTTGGCCATGATTTGGGTGCTCTTCTGGGATGGTATTTTGTCCATCAGTTTCCAGAATTGGTGGAAAAATTTGTTTCTATTTCATGCCCACACCCTAATATATATTGGAATGAACTTCCAAAGTCCAACATATTCAATGAAAGGTATTTATTTAGGGATTATTTTGTTTCTAATATTTTGAGTGCAGGTTCAAGAAATGTTAAAATATAATTTTTATACTAGATGGATAAACTTCTGTCAGATGCCATACCTTGCAGAGTTAGAAGTATTGAAGGATGATTTAAAAATTCTGAACAAATGTTATCAGCATTTAGAAAAGAAGAAAGATGTTTCTTTGATAGACGCATATAAATATGTATTTGCAAGGCCAGGCAAGTATAAAAGGAGTGCCAATATTTAGCAAATATACCTGGATGTTTCTTCATACAAAATGGTAATTTGTGGTATTCACTTTTGCAGAGGATTGGTGTGGGCCAATAAATTACTATAGGAACTTGCCGTTTACTCGTATAAACGATTGTTCTGGACCTACTGAAGTGCCTTGCTTACTCATTACGGGAAACAAGGACACATTTGCTCATTTAGAAAGTGTAGTAAAATCAACAGAATACTCCTTGAAGTATACTGTTAAAATAGTTGATGGGGCTGGACATTATCCTCATCAAGAAATGCCAGAAACTATCAATTCTCATCTTCTTTCATTTCTCACAGGTTTGTAAACAGTCTATTTTCCCTTTTTTCTAAGTTAAAATTAAAAATTTAATCTTAGTGACAGTCTTGTTAACAACTATTTATAGTGCACTTTATTGAAAGTATTTCATCAAATTGTCATACTAAAGTTTGATGCAGGTTAGAATGAGGATAACATGTTTACGTCAAAATTAATGTTGTTGATATACATATGTGTTTGAATTCACCATTAAAAATCGATCCATTAATTTTTATTTTGTGTTTTGTTCTTTGTATTGCCCCCTTGGTCGATTGCGCTACAAGTTACTTTGAATTACAGTACTTGTAGTTGTAGTAATGTAATAAAATAATAATAATTATAATTACAACTATATTATTATTTTAATACTTTATTATTATTATTATTATTATTATTATTATTATTATTATTATTATTATTATTATTATTATTATTTAACATAATGTTTAAAAAATCTGCAGCAATATGAAAATATTTACTTTCTCATTTATATATTATAAAGTGTTTCATGTAATTTGGTTCTTGTTGTTGAAGGGTTGCTTGCAAAAGTAATCTATTTACATTTGTATATTCCATAGTTGTTTTTTTTTCTTCTTCAAAGATGAATCTCTTTTGGTGCAGTTAATTATGCATTTCAGCTTTTTTGTGAATGGCTGTAGGTTGTCTAGATCAGGTTTTCCTTCCTGTTTTCCTTGATACATTGAGCAAATAATGAGATGGCTCCTTGTTTTACTTCTGGACATATCGTTACACTGTGCAGGTTTTGTTGAACCTTTTCCTAGTGCTGGAAGGTGCAGAGCCAGGGAGTGGGGCATGCTATATTATTATCAATACTATAATTCAAATCTGTAGTTTATTTGCTAGTGAAGAAAAGTTTTCTATTATTCTGGAGCAAAAATTTTTAGTTTTCGTATATTGCAACCACACACTTTATTGCTGTTTTTATTAAACTAGGAAAGGGGGGTGATATTCTAGAGCTCAAGAAAACATGCATAGTTTATACTTCTTCCCCATACAGTTTTTCTGTTTTTTGACAAAAATAATTTAAAAATAGTATATTTTTTCTTTAGCCTTTTAAAGAAATAAGTGTAAAGAAGAGTTCTTTAAATGGATTTTCCATCCTCTTTGTTTTATGCTTATGCTTACGTACAACATTTTTCTTCCTTTTCTTTTCAGGGCTGATAAATATTACAGAATTTGTACATTATTACAAATGTGTAAAAAAGACCCGCACATTACAAGTTTGAAATAACATATCTCTCTTTCTAATTTGTTACAGTTCCTAAACCAACTCCTAAAACTGAAAAGCCATTACCTCGAGCAGGTTTAGTGAATCGAATGATTGGAGCTGTTTCATCAACTGTAAGGTATGGCAATCATGTTTTCGGTGTAGTTCAAAAGACCACTAATGGAGTGATCCACAGTTTGCCAGTGAAAACTGTGTCTGGGAACTAGTGTTGGTGGTGGTAGAATGAACAATTTTCCATTTGGCAGTTATGATTCTCCTTCCAAAGATCTGAAAAGAAGTTTTTGTGTCTTGAAGACATCTGAAAAAATGTTTCTTTTTGCAGAGTTCCTGTGTTTCATTCCTAGTCTGTTAGTGTCTGAACCAGATTACAGGAAAATGTTTTCTTAGTTTTTATATCTATTCAGAATATCTTTTGTTGAATTGTCTGAATAGATTATCTGGAATATTAAGAAGACTGATTGAAGAACTACATATCAATTGTATATATACCGTGTATATTGTGTTTTGTGTGTGTGTCAAAGCAGTTATTTTAAATTGCTTCATCCTCACAAGAATGTCGCCAAAATAAAAATACTCATCATTGTGTAGCACATAGTGCCTCGTTGCAGTTTTCTTGGAAAAAGGACAGAATCTTGCTCAATCATGCTGTCTTCTATAAGAGTGCAATAAAAGTACCTAATTTTTTCATTCATGTAAAATAACATACTTTTGTGATGAATTTTGTAGTGAAATGATAAATTACAAAAAGTAGAAACCTTTTCCCTTCATACAAAATATTCATATTTTATAGTAATTTGTAATATTTTGATATATTTTATTAAACCTTGTTTATGGAGTTTAAGTGATATATATATATTTATTTACTGAAATGTAGTTTTATAATATATTTTCATAAATTTACATTACTGCTGTTTTTAATGGCATTTAAAGAGAAGAGTTCAAAGTGCCATATTTGTTAAAACAAGGCTGTCTGAAATACAAAGTGAAAATCAATATACCTTGCATTGATTTATTATTCCCCCATGAAGACTAGAGGTATGGAAGACATTTCAATAATAAGTGTTAAATATTTTTACCTGTCCTGTTATGATGAGAGATGAATGCAATGGATTATGAAATTTCAATCCTTTCAATAGTGAATTGTATATGTTGTAACACATCACTTTGGAGTGTCTCCAGAGGTGCATTATCAACTTAGTTTCTTGTAACCATGCAAAAAAAAATAGCTGCCGTTTCCCCCCCTCCTTTTTTTTCTCCCCCCCCCCCAAAAAAATAACCCAGGAAATAAGTTATATGTAATAACAAATCCAATTTGTGTTTCAAAATTGGACACACATATTTAAGATTAAAATTAAGTATGATTTAATTAATAATTTGAGTGTTCAATTTTTTTCTACTAGAAATCAATTAATTTTTAAATCATATTTTGATGTACAGAAATAACAGCCTATGGACAAATCTGCCCCTGGTAAAATCTGTTCATGTGTGGGCATACCTACTCTAAGAAATTCATTGGTTCAACTGTACTTTTGAATAGAACTAAAACATGAGGTCATTTTATTATTGAAGTACTTTCCTAATTTCTAGTCTTTATTTTCTCCTTTCTAATAGAATGTCTATTGTTCCCTTTGAGCTCATTGGAAATATGTTGCATTTGCATGAAAAAGTTAAAAACGTCAAAGTTATGAATTCCTGGTCTTGTGAGAGTGTGAGAAATGTATGTACAATACTGATAGTGCATCATGTGTTGTCTGATATACTAATTTGCATACAGTATGTAAAAGACAACTTTGGACATACTTTTTATTAAAATAATTCATTCTTTGAAGTGTGTTAACATGTGTAAAGTTTATAAAAAAATAAATTCAGAAGAATTTGTAAAAATGATGACACGGTACCAATTTAAGCTAAGACAAAATACATTTTTGTCTCTTGTATTGGGATTTTGTTTATTCCAAAAATTTAATAATCAGACTTCTTATTTGTGTTCATTTTATCATCCATATTGCAGTTGGTTGATCACACAATTTACTTATGATTTTCTCTGTGTAAATCTAGAAATAATAAATTTCAAATTTATATTATTGAGATTTTGAACTAAAGAGAACAGTAATAATGAATGTCATGATGAAATTTAAAAGGGCCAATGAAGGCGTCCAATATCCACATCAAATATTGAAAATCCAAATATTTCAATTTTGTTTGGTAGAAAATTGAATTTTAAGAACTCTAGACCGAATATGTGCTGTAATTTGTGGTGAAGCATGTGAAATTACGAGATTCTTTTGTTTTCACTGGACGTGTATATCTGGTCATGTAGATTTATTTGTGCTTTGAAAGGTGCACTAGGTACTCTCTCCTGCCCGGAAAGTATGCAATATATTTGAAATAAGTTTTCACTGAAATCATTACATCATTGATTCAGAGAAAAGCCAGAGTAATGGACTCTTGTGGTAAGTAATAAAAATTAAAGAATGATTAGCGCCAGCCATAGATGTACTCTATTACATAATCGTGAAAGCATACTATCTTCGAGCTCTTTCTTATTATTATACATCTTGATAACTTGATCCAAACTTGTAGTCACATATGCTTAAAATAAGAAATAGAAACTACATATCGTCATTACACAAGAAAAGTTACACATCTAAAAAAGTCACTTGGTAGATTTTAACCTTCACCATTTTCGGGAATCGCTTAGACCATTTTCGCGATCAAAGTTATTTTTCATTGTCTCTTTAGTGCACTATCATAATGAAAATTTTACGAATAAATATAGGGTATTTTCTCAACTTATTTATTTTTAAAATGTACATTTGTTATGCATCAACGATATTTGACAAAGACAACGTTTCTTAGAAACATTAATTGTCTGGATCTTCTGTAACACTAGAATCAGGATGGTCCCCTGAGTACTATTCCATGTTGAGAAATTTATCAGATTTAATAGAAATTATTGAAATAATTTAAATTGACCAAGTTTCACGAATACGAAATTACCAAAAACATCTCAAGCTTGAGTATGCAGAGTGGACAGAAATTGTTGGTTAAGTGCAGAGAATAGAAACAGTTGGAATCGTGAAATGGAGCGTTCCAAATTTGGCGGCTACGGTGCATTCTACAAACTATTAAAATGGTTTTGAAGCGAGTTCAATTTTTTAGCCGTTGATACCCAAAGCAAAGTTGCTATGAAAATATTTTGTTCGTGGTTAGCCAGCAAGTTTTCACGGCTCGGAAAAATTACTGTGATGAATGCAATATAATGCGTTTCCTTGTCGATGAACTCTTTGCAGAGAAGCGTTACATCAATGTTATGAATTCATTCATTTCACGTTTAGATTGAAATTTCTTCGCGAATTACGTAATGATATACGTATGATTTTCTGTCAACAAGGTGCGGAATTGTCCGTATTGGTGTTCAGAGACGTGAGAAGGTGCACAACGCCACCCTTCAGTACTGTAAGTATCAGCAGAGTTTAGTATGCTTTATTTTGTTTTAGTTTTGCAAACTGAATTTTTGTACTGTGCCATCTATTCGTAGTTTCAAATTGGAAAATTTAAAAAGAAAACATTGTTTCTTAAACTTAAACTTTCTCTAAACTTACTCTTTTCATGACTGATATGATAATATAAATAGTATTTTGAAATATTTTCACTTTTAATTTCTTGATGGAGCTATAACGATGAAATGTAAGTTTGAGTTTTTATTAGTTAATTAATGAATGAATGAAAATGAAAGTTAATAAATGAAAGTTTTTTTTGTGTAAGAAATAATAATTATTAATCCCTATATGAGTATAATGATTGCTCTAGAGTGCTAAAACAAAAATATACATAACTTGATTTAATTAAATTTTTTTATTATGATTGGAATACGTTTTTAGGAAAAATGTTTTGGAGTATTGAAAAGTACAATATATATTAAGAAAGTTGGCAGGTAATGGGTGAAACATACATTTTGCCTATATTTGCATCTTAACTATATGATAAATATCAGATGAGTGTGTGTTGTTTAACTTGTCTTGTTTGACTTTGATCATTGACTTATTTTTGATTTTGTTAATTAAGTAATTATGAGCTCTTGGTATAATTTGATACTTTGAACTTTTATTTTTCATCAGAACTTCTGTTCTGTTGACAGAAACCTCTTAATTGGAAAATAGGTTATATAACATTCATTATGAAATCAGAAATTTAGTTTTGAAGAAATTAAAGGAAGGAGATATAGGATATATAACTGTGTAGGAAACACAAATATTGATAGTACACATTATTCCACTTAACATCATATTTTTAACATAAATGATTTGGAATTTCGAAAGGAAAAACAAAGGTGGTGGCGTTTTGGGGAAAACCTCTAATACAAGCAAGTTTCCTGTTTCAGCTATTTAGGTTGTCAAGTCGATCAAGATGCCAGTAAAGACATCAACATTAAATTTGCAAGGTTCCAAAGAATTTGTGGTACTATACATAGTACAATAAAAAAAAAGTCAAGATACAGGAATAGTTCTATATGAACAGCCCGTGTAGTGTTGCTTAGGACGGACTCTAACAAGTGTGTTGTCATCGTGATTACTATAGATTGCGTTGCGTTGTTCAGAGCCGGGTTGTTCGAAGTCACTGAAGTATTTATCGTTTTCAAAACAATGATTTACAAAGTGCGCGAAGTTCAAATGGATCCAGCAAGTATGTTCTTTTCACAACTGTTCTGCATGAAAAAATAGGTTACGTTAACGCCATCGGGTAGTATTTCTACCTGTTTGCCGACAGGCAAGTAAGACTCTTGTAAACAAGATGTTCAGAGAAGACATCGTAGGTTTGACAAAACGTACGATGTCTTCTCTGAATATCTTGTTTACAAGAGTGATCTCATCAAGTGATTTCTACTAAGATATGTGAGTGATGTCGGTATCTTATCTCGAATTACACGAATCGGTTGGGTGTTCAAAGTACAGCTAGTACCAGCGAAAATTTTCGTATGAAATTCGATTAGTATTTATCCAACTATAATGTGCACTTCCGGTTATTGTGAAGTCCCCGATCCACACACATTACTCATAAGCGCTGGTAACTCGGTCGGCTGTGCATTTTGCGTATTTGCATTTTGCCCTGAAATCTGAATGAGTAAGGAATAGAGGAATAGAATAGTTATTTATGCACCGTGGCGTTTCAAGGGTGCTAATGATCGAGCTGCCACAGAAAGCCCTTGAGCCTTTGGCCCGGGGACCTTTGGTCGGCCGAGATAACTAGAAGCAGTCGCTGTATGCACCACAAGCTAACGCCCGTGGTGCACACAATATTTATTTTTTACCTAATTTTAATGTTTCAGATTAACATATCGCTAACTAATTAGATGTTAACCTGACTCGCTTTGTATTTTCATATTTCCCTCCCATAATTTCCTCCATAAGAGAACATGTAGCATCTTTCAATTGTTTTCTTATTTCTCACGTAACCATGATCCTCTCGATTCAGGTAAGTGATGCAGTGTACATCGAACTCCGTATCGAAGGCAACAAGTAATAACGTCAGTAAAAAAATAAACTCGTTTCTTGTTTGGAATCAATATCCAACGTTTTATTGTATTTCAGTATATTTATGACGATTCAGCATGTTTTTTTTACATAAGAGTGTACAGGATTAGACAATACAGAAGACCACCTCGAATATTTTCTAAACAGCTCAAGATATTGAGATAACATTTTCACCAAACGGTTCAGGACATTGAGGCTAAGTAGTTATTAGGTTTTTGATAACATTTTTTGCTTTAAAGATATGGAAGTAACTTGGTTTTTTAAAACGGAACACTATTTTTTACATTATTAGATAAACCTTTAAAAGACTCATTCAGTAGGACTACATAGTCATCAAATACATATTCATCAAAAAAGTTTGTAAACGGTGAAGATTCATTGATGAAAAGTTATAAACACAAATGAGTTTTACAATCCGGCGGTGCAGCAGATTGGGAAGTTGGCGGCGTGGCTGGACTGAGGTTCCCGCCGCCTCCGTCGCTCACCGTGGCAAAACGCAGCGGATCCTGCGCTTGGGGTGACCTGAAAACGACAATCGACATGGCGGCGCACAAGTAATACAAATTGCCAAAGATACGTTTGTCCCTTTCACATCAAACGCATTTCTATGAAATTATTAAAAAATAACCAGCAAAGTACCGTTTACTGTGGAATGTATTTCATACAAGTACTAGAACACCTCTTTTAAAAATGGAAGGTGTTTTAATCTACATGATGAATGATGTTAATGAGAATACACCGGTGAATTTTTCGTTACTTGGATTTTTAATTTTAGACGGATTTTGTACTCAGTACTTTGAATGATTGTTACATGCAATAGCTTCGCAGGGTCGTTTGGTATAAGAAAAATTCGATCGATGTGGTCGCGTACTTGTTTTTCTTATGACTTCGCCAAATTTTCGATAGATTTCATACTCTTTTGTTCGTTCCCCCGCTAAGCGGAGGCCTAGCTGTTATAGAAGCCTTTGCTGCAGAGACGCTCTTTCCGACTTATGCTTACGCGGGCGCCAACTGCCTGCGGCCTCGGGACACCGTGGAGAGAAGCCGCGCCATGGCCTGTGCTGGGCCCACGGCCTGCTTCGCTCCGTCGTGATCGCGCTGACGTAAAGGCAGCAATGGCTGTCCATGTTCTCTACCCGCAAAATGATGCATATATCGTTGGTGCACAAGAAAATGTACGTAAAAATGTAATTTTGCGGCAGAATTGGTTTTACCTGTGCTCAGCCATATATTTCGCGACCAATGTGATTTACTCCATAAGACCTCATTCACAATGCAAACTTAAAAGCAACGTAATGCCGTAGACTTAGTAGTAAAATTTACACGTAAAAACAAGCGTTCACAATGACGAACGCAAGCTGGAACGTAAGTTTCGCGTGAACCTATCAGATTTCAACGTATTGAAGCTTCATCGATTGTCGATTTGTTTCTAGCTAGATGGAAAGATCTTTTCACCATGGTTTCATCACGTTTTTGTTCGATTTTCGTATCGATTTGTCTTTATACATAAATGCGAGTACCTGCTGTAGTAGTGCTCGCTTTTCCTTTATTTTATGAACAAGGATTCTCTTGTACCAAATTCACGAGTAATTCGTCGAACGTAATTATTTTATTCGCCGCGTCAAGTTAAAGTCCCAAATTCTTACTTTGAATTCACTACTCGTATCAAAACCCTTTGCAAACAAGTTAAGTACATACAGAAAACTAGTTCAGTGAACAGTAATGAAATGAAGTAACCACAAACCTGAAATGCACAATGTGTGTTTATTTCATGCTGTTCTCAGATTGGCCTTCGATAGAAGCTCGGTGCTTGTGAAGTCATGAAGTTTACGGCTTTCCGTGTACGGTTACTTGAAGGCATCGTGAATGGTGTCGCTTAATAACGGATTTGCAGGTTTTGCGGGTGCGTCACGTTTTCGTTGTGAATGAGGCGAGCCCGGGTTCCGAGAAGGCGAGTCGCGCGAGGTGCGAGTGTGCGGGGGCGGGGGCGGGGTCGTAGTCCGCGCCGGCCGTGTTGTGCTGTGCTGGGGGATCCTTCCTGCCCGGGCGAGGGGCACGCGCCTCAGGCCTCCTCGACCTTCGGACGCCCCTCGCGACAGGTGATAATCGGCTGCGAAGGGAACTCTGTTGTTGCCGGCGACAGAATTAGCCAAACACGGTTCTGGCTGTTTTACGGCAAACCGGCGGTTTACCGGCGTCACCCACGTCTTGAGCTGGCGGTAGGCATTGGGGGCTCCGAGCCGCCTGGGCCTTAGTTCGGGTGGCCCCCAATTGGGCTCTCGGCTTCGTCGTGGCAGTGGCCCGGTACTCTGGGCAGAGGAGGGAACTTGTTCCCGCGCATGTGAGTGGCGCATTGTCGAGACTCCGGGACTAGCCTGGATAGCTGGGAGCTGTGAGCTGGCAGGGCGGCCCCCACCCAGGCATTGTATGGGGAGGTTGCCGCGAAGACAAACTGGGTTCCGGCTGGATCCGGCCATCAGCCTGTCGGCGTTCGCGCGTCGGTGGGGGATGCGGATTAGAGCCCAAGGTGCCCACCCCGGGGACCTGTCCTCCTGATGAAGCGAATTGTTGTGGTGTTGTAGACCACGCGGGGTTTCAGGCATGTTTTGCGGCAAAAGGTCCGGAGGCGTTCGGAATACATGGCAGTTGTTTCGATCGTGCGTGTTCGCACGACTGGTGAATGTCCGTGTCGTACGTTCGGGTTATAGAATCCGCGTGTCCTCAAGGAAGTCTTGGTTGGTGAGGTTCGGAGGAGTAACTTTTGTTTCTAATGGCATTAAGAACATGACCATTGAGCTGGGTTGAACCTGCAACAGAAAGGTCCGGATGAAGCATGGAGGGGCCCGCTCCGTGAAGCGAGTGTCGCAAGCTCGTTTTAAGTATTTGGAACAGACAGATGCGATGTCCTAAAGTCACACCCAAGAGACGGTTGGACCCGCAATTCAACAAAGTGGGGCCCAAAAAAGAATTTCAACGAAGTGGAGACCAAAGTCGAATCTAAATGGTTTCTTCGCACTTATTGTGTGGGATCTCTTTCTGAATATAAAATAAAATTTATATTTTTGCTGTTCCTAAGCATAAATCAGGCTTGAATGATAAAGGAGTGATTCATATTGCAAGGGCCCTCGCATGACCGCTCCGAGACCCTCGCAAGGGCTAATCCGACCGCACAGAAAGTGGTGGAATCACTTCCAAGAAACGGGAGTCAGAAAATCTTTTGTACTTTGTTCCAAGCACTCACCTGCGCATACAATTCAACGAACTGTTATCTCATAAAATGATATCTGGTCGAACTTCACACGTTGCATCACTTGGGAAGACTACTAATACACACGAACTACTTATACCACGAATAGATAAGGTGCCTATTGAGAGGTGACATATGTTGAATCAACAGGATATAAATAATGTGTTAAAGAATTATGAAGTTATCCACGTACATCAATCTTTAAAAAAATTAATTTGTTAATATTTAATTGTTATTTTGTGTGTAGTGAAACCTCTCTGAAAGACCACCGCCCTTTTTATGACCGATTTTTCTTAGAACGGACACTTACATTTATTGCAGACAAATTATACCCCTGTTAATTGACCAACACCCTTTCCCCGACCTCCGACCAGTTCTTAATAGCAACATTTGGTTAATTTAACTCTTTTTAAGAGGCTTCTTTGAGGAAAATGTACGTAGTACACAATGTACGTAATACATGGGTTTAACCAGATCATCGAGATAGAAAAAGAGAACATACCATATTGAAAAAAATTTACATTATATATAAAATGTAAAATCACAGGTTGGTTTTCCCGACAAGAGACTAAAAGTATTGTCAATATGGTATGTTCTCTTATATATATATATATATATATATATATATATATATATATATATATATATATATAACTTCGATTTAAACGTAGCTGCACTTGAAGGTCACGAGCTGGAAGGAGACTCATCCAATCGGGAGCTTCGTTAGGACTTACATTTTTGTCATTGGAGCTCCCCATTGGATAACAATGTCCCCGTATGCATCCTTCTCCATAAGTGAGAAACGAAATCAATCACCTGTGTTACGAAATCGTGTAGGGAAAAATGACATTGTTAATTGCATATTTTAATTAAAAAAGAAATATAAAGATACTTCGTTTGTGCTATCATTGATAGCTTATCAATGGTGAAGAAAATATCTCATTTACTAGTTGAATGTGGCGTCTCCGACGATGTAAACTGTTATCAAAGTATTTTCATTTGTTTAAAATTTCTTTCATACTTCATTTCTTTCATGCGTAGTTTAGCTTCTTACAGTATCTGGCGTTGGACTTACCAATGAATCGTAGTAGCTGATAATGTTGTATTCCCCTTCATAAATTCCCAATATCCAATTGGAACGGCCTTGTATGTTACCTCCATACAGGATATAAACTAGTAATATTGCAATTTCAAAACTGTAATTGCCGTACAAATACTTGAAGATATTGATGATGCGAATAGTTTTTACTATTTTTGCTAATGGTAAACTTTTTGCGAATCTCTTACCAGCCGACATCTATCTAAACAATTATTTTAGGGGTAATGAAATTTTTGGTGCCACATCTTGCAGCATTCTGTATTGATGCACTCTTGAAAATTCAACGTTGATATCATCTGGACATAGGTCGTTATTGAATTTTCAGACGATGAAGGAGGTACAGCAGAAGATGAAGACGCATCGCACTGTTGTTTCTCTTTCCTTTTATCTTCTTGTAGTGCTCTTTGTCTCGCCTTTTCTTCTTTATCCGCAAGATTTTGGTATACTCTTGCAAGATAGCGTTTACGTCCTTTCTCTCTTGGTGGAAGTAAAATCATCCTGTCTTTTTCCTGCGTAATCATTTGTAAAGTATTAGTATGTGCAATATCAAGTAGATTGTTCAAATTGTTTCTAAGCTCCTCTTCACGATGCTTAAAAATAGCTTCACACTTGTTTGCGTTTCTTGTAATTTTCTCTCCTTCGAATACTAGTTAATAAGTTTTATGCGAACATTGCTGATAAACTCTTGTCAATATTCTAGCTTCCTCCCAAAATATCATGCACTCACGAACTACAAGTTTATCACTAGCACTAACTGTTAATTTTACTTCCCGTATGTTATAAAATGAAACTTCAAGCACTTGCTTATTTGATGGTAAATTGTGTCCAGTTATTTGGCGTTTTATATTAATATCTCCTATTAAAAAGACACTTTCCTTGGCACCGCCTATGACATTTTGTTAATTAGCAACCTGCAAACAAGTGTGACACGGTCGATTAAAATTCTTGTACAGTCAGCCACGGGGCTGACTCAGAGGTGGGTGGTAGGTTTGGACTCGTCTGTCATGCGAGTTCGCGCTCAAGTCGGCACGTTTTAGAATGCTCCGATCTCAACAACATTTTGTATAGGCATCTTTTAAGGTCATTCGAACAAAATTTGAGGGTGAGCGTTCAAAAATTTCAAAGTCAGAAAGTAAGGGACACCCTAATCCGCACACTCGGGAGTTACTCGAATACTGTATAGGGATATCATTTGACGAAGAACCCATATGTGAAATGGGAAAAAAAAGTTCTCTGAAGAATTTCAAAGTAGACGACCCCCTCACGCATCTGGCACCGAATGTATCTCACTCAGAATGACTTTCGTACGATGCGTGTTTTCTTTAGATTTTAGATGTCTCAAGTTAAATGTACCTCCTGATATATTTTTTGAAAGGAAATAGAACTAATATGAGAATGCTAAGTGTTCCCGATGTACGTGCTACAAGTAGACGATGAGTAAATAATGTAGTAAAAATTAAACCGGTACTAGCAGTTTTCTTATTTTTCTCATATTATCATTTTGACATTTGCCTTGCATATCAGTTATTATTTTAATTGCACCACTGTCTTCGATAATGTAGTCTTTCTACCAGACATATCGCGTGACCTCTTGCAAGTCTAGTTCAATTATTAGGCATGCGCTCAAGAATAGCAGGAACACAACACTTGTGATAGTTATCTCTGGAAATCTGGACACGTAATTGAAATTATCCGTGTCCACTAAGGGAACAGTGTGCTTTATAATATGAACAGTCACATTATCATAAATAATACATTTCGTTTCCCGATGTTAGAACAGACGGATGAGTTTTAACGTAAATTCTTTTATTATTTCAGAGTTCATTGTTGTATAATGACTTAGCTTTTAATTGTGATGGTTTTCTTCCAACGATCGAATTTTGTTGAATTAAACTAAAAAATATATTAATCAAACAACTACTTATGTTCATGTAACAATGATCCTTTTCTCTCCTCTCTCACAATGTTTGGAAAAATAAAAGTCTGAACTATTCTTCTTATACTTAATAACGATTTAAAGGAATGCGATAAACATGCAGATACAGATTTGTAAGGCGATTTTCCCTCATATTACTTTCAAATTTTATTTCGTAGTGAATTTGTTTTGGGTAGAAATGTGTGATGATAATATAAAATAATACTGTATTTGGAGATTTTTTGAGAGGCATTAAAATCTAATATTTTTTTGTCGATAATTATTGAGAATAATTATTTTTTTTAAATTATAAAAATATTGAATATAATGTATCTGAGCATCAGTCAAGAACAGAACTTTGATTGCCGTAGAAATAGTTTAGCCAGAAAATTCGTCAATGTAAGTATTGTTGTTCTTGAATCCGAGACCGACTGATAGGCTATCAACTGAAATCGCTGCAGAGACTGTCCGGGAGGTCCTAGGTGTCGAATACCGGCGGTGGCAGAATTTTCGATTCCGACTAGATGGCCAGGTGGAATACAGCCGCTGTGTGGATGAGCGTTTGAACGGCCGGCTGCTCTGCTCGGTGCTTTTCCTTGCTTCCGTTGTTCATTTCTAGGTGAATGCTGAAGTAGTACTCTTGCAAACGGGTCACGAACCGCGCGCAACCATTCTTTTTCTTCCTAGTCGTGTTCTTACCCTTACTTGCACACCTAGTCGTGTGCTTACCCATACACCACTTTCTTTTTCATGAATTACGCTTCCACACCTGTCTAGAGACCAGTTGAGAGCTTAGTGCTTGTTCCAGCTGAGGCCTTGCTCCTCTATGGGAAATACCTGGATGGTGAAAACACTACAAGCCGACACGTAGTCGGCGTCGGATCTCACTAACGGAAGAAAATCACCTCCAACACCAGTGATAAATAAACGCATTACACTTAGGGAATAATGACCATAGCAGTTGACGCGCCAGGAAAAGCGGAGTAAATCAATTGCCTCTGATTATGAACAAAATCATACATAAACGAGACACGAAGTTCCGCTATTGAGAGGATCGTTTCACCAAGAAAGTGTGCTTTTCAATATAGAATTTCATGGTAATCAATGTACTGCAAATACGAGTTCAGCTTCAGGTTATTTCGAGACTGAACCATTATTCTAATGAATTCCATCAGATTCAGATCGGATATTGATGATGATCGGAAGTTGATGCACAAAACGTATTAGTTTAAAAAATCCTAAAATATGCATGCAAACATGAGCCATCAAATAGTTCAAGATGAACTATCAAATTTAAGTATTTTACAAATTACGTACGTATATGCGAAGTGACGAAAGTGGTAAGAGTAAGCTATAAACTGGAACATGAAAAATCGATTTCGAGATTTTCAGAGAAATCCATTTTGATGTCCTGATATTGAAAAAGTGTTATTTTTTCAACCCCGTCTCTCCTTCCCCCCCCTCTCTCTCTCCTCTTCGTTCATCTGTCCGATATTCCGTCCGTCTGTCCTTTCTGTGTGGTCAGACGGACGGAAAGTTGGACGGTTGAACGGTCTGAGGGGATTCCGACATGTTGACTCTTCACTTCACAATGAATTAGTGGAAATTATTTGTTGCATACTGCTGTAATAATTGTCCCCTTTTTCGGTATAAGGGACTTATTTGGTCAAAAATAGCCATTTTCGTTGCAGCATTATATTACTTTCGCCTTTCCACGTAAACAGTATGCGAGAAAATAAAAAGTGAAAATAATTTGTAAATAAAGTTGTGTAATACTCGGCAAAAAGATTGGAGAGTGACTGACCTCTGGGAAAGATTACCGACGCAATAGGAAGAGGAGAGAGTTTCATACACGAGATTATAACGTCGCAGTCACGCCTCGCTTGCATGTGCCCGTCGCGTCGGCTTCATCCTGCGATAACTAGACGCACTCCTTCATACTGCTTTTGCCGCTGCAATCATTTCTCTTATTCACGATATCCATTTAACTAAGGAATCCCTGGTGATACCTAAAGGGAAGAGAACTCGGGACATTTCTTAAACGTTTAGAAAATGGTTGATATTCGTTGAGTGAGAAATTATCACCAACCGTTTTAATTTATTTGCGCACTTCCCTCACTCGCCATTCCCGCTACGCTCCCCTCCCCTCTCGCTATTCCACGCTGCCGCTCCGCCCCGCCCCACCCCACCCCTCCTCCACCTTCCTGTGCGACTCTGCCCTCCCTCCTCTTCTGCACTCCCCGTCGCCCCCTCCCCTCCTTCACGACACCCCCTCCGCCGCGATGCATCACCTACCCACCCGACCTTCACTGATGCTACGCAGTATCTAGATGATTGCAGTAGACCAACATACCCAGTTAAAAGAATTGTTTGTTCCGCCTACTCTTATACGCTATCTACGATTTCGTAGAACAATATTTTGGTTAATATACACATTTTCAATAATCGAAGACTGCCGCTTTTGAGTAGCTGCGTTTGTAACCTTCGTTGTTGCCCAACGGGTAAAAATGTAGTGTGTTATTAACTGACAACAGCACTTGCCCAGGGCGCACTGGATGGAGTCCTTATGAATAGATAGTTGTGATTTGTTGAGTTTTCTGAACATTCTAAGCAGTTGCATAGCTGGGTTCTTGGATGCCCCGGCGCAGAATGTCTGCACGAAACCTTTTGTTAAGAGTTTTAAATATAATTGGATTAGGAATGTGGCTGGTGCAATGGAGAGACTAAGCAAGGAGTGCGATTTCTTTTATTCTTTGTCGATATCCGCCCGGGAGGGTCCTTATCAAGGGCCCCTTACTTCGTTTCTTCCTATCTCCTATGATACTGGAAAGAGCGAATTTGTAATTTATTATTACATATTTTGTCACTATGTATCAGAAAATAATTATCACGTTTATTTAATATTTTTTGATCAATAGGATATTGATTATATGAAATTGCTGTTCATAATCGGCAATTGACCACCGATTGACTCCTTCAAAACTTCATCAGCCTCCAGGGGTCGATACCAACCCCGCAGGGAGCCCGTGCGCTTGGCCAACTAGTTAAAATGGTGGAATTTATGATAAATGAGCGTATGGTGTTGAACTATTCCAATTGATACTTTACATTAAAGTTTCAAAGTACAACATCAACATTTTCAATATTTTCTCAAAAATATTGAAAACGCTACGCTCCACATGTTTTGAGTAAACTTTACCCTCGGATAGCGTAAAGTATGCATATAAGAATGGCGTAAGTCTCATTTTCGTCGACACCCCTAATTTTTCGGAAATTGCAAAAGTTCAAAATTTTTCTGGCGTCTTCTTTCAACTACAATATTGAAGATATATTTATTTTGCTTACTGAAATCTGTAGTTCAATTCATCATTTTTCTGTTCAAGGTCATGTGCAATTTTTCACACATATAAGTAGATTTCAAGTATGTTTCCGTTAAATGTAGGCAATTTTTAAACAATTATTTTCTCAGAAACTACTCCAAATTTTTTCTTTAAATTTTTTCCTCGTGCGTATCACAGATCGGTAAAAAATTGATGCTAGTCGCATATCCGACGAACAATGAATTTTTGAAAATTGCAAAAAATTAAATTGTGAAAGTACAATACTGAAGGTACATATTTTGTCTTAAATAAAATCTGTTCTAAAAATGTAGATCTTTAAAAAAGATCATGCAAATTGTTTTGAAACAATGAGAAGTTTCTTTTCTTGATACAACATTGCACTGTCCACTCCACCAAACGCAACCCCTCTTTAAGACAAATTTTCAAGGCATTTAATGTGGTCTTTGCTCAACTCATGCTCGTTGATTCTCGAGTGTGCATGGCTCAAACTGCAAAACCCAACTTTAGAAAATGTCCGTTTAGTTAATATCTTACAAACGAAACACAATATTCTTCCTTTGGTTAATTTTCGATCACTCCCATTTCGATTGCCAACATCATCCCTTGTACCCACCTTTTTCTTTTTTTCTTACTCTTTCTTTTGGTTGCACGCCTGTGCATTCTTTCCATCTTTCTTGAATGGTCTGACATCTCCACGCGAGGACGCAGAGTCGGAGAAAGGTAACGAACCCAAAGAGAGGGACACAAAATGGAAAGAACATAAAAGCAGAGGAGCGAAAGTGGAAAGGTAAGATGTCTAAAAGAGGTGTAAAATGTGGTTGAAATGTAAAAAATGGGAAAATGAGTAAGATGTAAAAGAGAGTTGGAAGATCTAACGAGAAATGCGAAGTTGTAAAGAGATGTGGAATGAAAAGAATATTGAGGTGAATTTGTGATTGGAGCAAAATATTAATAAATGAAAGGAAAAATGAAATGAATAATTTCCATATCAGGTTATACAATGTAATAATAATAATAATAATAATAATAATAATAATAATAATAATAATTTTTACTAGAGGTAGAGTTAAGTTACTTTCTGTATTATTTGCCAATTTGACATCTATATTTTATGAAATGGGAGCATATAAGGAGAATACAGCTGTCCTTGAAACTTGCTCGGGATTGAGCTTATCTCCCTTTTGAATAAATGTAAATTACTATTGTTTCCTTTTACTTATTTTTATTCTCATTAGATACGGGAGGAAATCCTTTCATCTTCTCTGAAAAACCTGGAAACAAACAAAAAAATATATAAAAACGACTCTCGAGCTTATAAATATGTATTTAACGGGTTTATGCAGATCTTAATTCCTGAGGGAGCAATATTAGGTCCCGAGCTCTAAAGCATGAGGAGCGTAATTCTCCAGAGGAAATAAATCCCAGATATATTCCGTGTAAAACGGGAGATTAGTTTTCAAACAACTTGGCGTAGAAAATTGCGATCCCTCTGGAGCAAAGGTAAGAGCGACATCAGCGACCCCAGAGCCGTCAGAGAGAACGAAAAGTTCTCTCCACCGGACACCCATCAGTAGACACTTTTAAATTGACTTGTCAATTTCTCGTAGCGACATGGCCTTTGCAACCGAAATTTCCGGTAGCACAACGAACGCGGCCCGCCTGGAGCCATGAGCCCTACTCCGTGGAGCCTGACCCCTGAATTTGCTGTGCGTGAACTTGTGCACTTGATGATACGAGAGGGAGGTGGAAGTCGTTTCAGAGATTTGACTTGCATGTATTTCAAGAGTGAATCAAAAACTTATGTCATGACTTTGGAATAATTGATTCAGTGTTTGGGTAACTTAACAATTTCAAGAAAATTTTATGCAAGTACGTATCAAGAACATTGTTGCGAATAATAAATCCTGATTTTGGTTCATCTCGTATGTTCTGTTAAGCCTGGTGAAAAAAGTGATACTTAAACAAACGAAATCATCTGATCAAAATATCACTTTATAGTCCAATCGGTAGGTATTGAAAAAGGGGGATTACCGAAAAAAGTTCATAAAATCTTTTTCTTTGAGTATGTTGTGTGTATCCAGGCATTGTTAAGACCCTGTGTTAACTCTGGGAGGTCCGAAAAACCGGAATTTTTCTGATTTTTTTCTCTCTACAGCTCTTTAACCTTAAGTTGTGTAGAAAAATTATTCAAATAAACCTTAAAGAGGATAAAATTTTCTACAAATTTTGTATAAAACATTTTTTTCGAAACCAATTACCAAGCAAGCTGCTAATTTTCGAAAAAACGTTTTTTTCAATTCTGAAACATGTGTGCAAACATAATTCAATAATAAATATAATTATTATATGTAATATGATTTATTTCATTGCCGGTGGAAACATTGTCATAATGTACCCATTGCCAAAAATATTTTTTAAAAAAGGATGGACATGTATATATGGTGTGTTTGTGTTCCGACTTAACTCTTCAACACGGGAACATTGCCATTTGAACAAAACTTGGTATAATTTATTACTTGGCAATAACAATGGGGAAAAGAATACATTGGGTGTAAGAGACCCCTAGGGGAGTGAGAAGGGAGCGATATTTACAAACACAATCATTACTCAACCCGCAATGCACATGCCGCATATAAAGTACACTGCGCGGGCACAGACGGGCTGGCGGGCATAGCTGCTTAATAGACGAATGTCATAAAGAAATACACCCACATTTTTAATAAGAACAAAATTGTCTGCTTCTGTACATTTTTTCTAAGTGTAACATTTAGCGACCTCGAGCCTGAGAAGAGAACAAAACAGCTGTAGATTGCTATGCGGGGGTGCGACACGCCGGCCACCTGCATTTTATCATTTCATTTGTAGCGATTTTGTACACTTACTGAATGTTGTAACAGTTTTTGTTGGAATAGTTTTCTAGCCAAATATTGAAAAAAAAAAAAAAAAAGAAATTTTCGGGGTCCCAATGAAGTGGGGGCCTGGAGCACGTTGTCCCAGCTGCGCCCTTGGTGGTACATCGTCGCCATGTTTGGTGCTATAAAATAACCTTCAGAGAGGGAAAACGTTTGTTGAAATGTTGAAATGAAATAAAATGTTGCTACCGGAATATATGAAACTTCTATTCAGCTCCGAGCTGCCACTGCCTCCTGGAATAACTTATAATCAAGTAAAATATGAATAACTACTTAATGCAGAAAATGATTTCAAATATGTTTCGATTTTATGATAATAAAACTTTCAAAAAACAAGTATAACAAAGCTACTTACATTTTATTGAAAACACAATTATGAAAGTTGTAGGAAGTTGAGTTTTCCACGTCTTGGTATTCTAAGGAAGTATTTGAAATGGAAGATGTATAAACCGAATTAATAGAGAGATTACTCAATTTCGAATAAATTGAACACACGTGTGTACTCATTAAAGTATTTTTCTGAATAATTTTGATTGTAACGTTCCACTTCGGTTTGATAGCATATTATTTGTATTCTTCATCATATAATCTTCGCATATTAATTGCGTAAAATATGAGTAACTTCATTTGTAGTTTTTGCTCTCCATTTGTCTTTTCTTTGTTCTCAAAATTCTTGAAATTGCATCCAGACAGTTTCTCAGTTTTTTTGTTGCTTTTCGGCAATAAGTGCAGTTTAATAATATATTAGATTTCAGAGTTTTAAAAATTTCCTAAACAACGCCTTTTAATATTATATTGATGATGACAAGCTATAATGGACTTTAAACTCTTGCTATCTTTATCTATAAAAGGTAAATAAAGAGATTACAGCGGAGTGCAAAAGGTAAACAAAGTGATAATCATATGGCGATAGACATCTGAGATTGGTTTAATTTGAATACATTCTTTCTTAGCCTTGGTTACTTACGAGACGGACAGACATGAGTGAAATAGTCAGTCATTTATTAAACAGTCTTGCCTGACCCGTCCACTACGCCTGCCCAGTGCGCATTACACGAGGTATGGAAGTATTCGGGATGCATGATTTTGTTTGCAAAGTAAGTGTAACTCCTTTCCCACGCACCCTTTTAGGGATGTCTTCCCCCGATTAATTCTTTTTCCCATTGTAATTCCCCAGGAATAAATGATACCTAGTTTCGTTGAAATGACATTGCAACCGCGTTGAAGAGTTAAGCTGGAACACGAGCACACACATATACATATCCATCAGTTTTCTTTTTGGTGTTGTGACGAAGCAACCCAGGACCGGGTGGTGGCACATAGCGGCATACGCTTTCGGTAAGATGCGTGTGAATTGCATGCAGGAGCTTCCCCACAAGGCCTTGGAGATTCCCCTCGCAGGACAAGGCGAAGGGGAGTGGAATCGCTCCGACTGGCGCAACCCTCGGGGGCGCCCAAGGATCGAGGTCCGGGATTCACCTGGCTCGGGAACAAAGGGGCGAATCACGACTACTTCGCGAGACGCAGGCCAATATAAGCGGCGAGAAGGAACACGTGACGGAGGGAGCCCAGAAAGACAGAACCTTACGAGGGGGAGAGGAGACGGACGTGTGTGGGAGAAGCTTACGGGAAGTGGGAAACGGACAGAGAGAAACTCGTGAAGAGCGAGAGGGGCCGGATATGTGAGTAGGGACTGTTGATGCTGCAAATGGCTTGTGTTTGGAAGCGTAACAGACGGTGATTCAGGTTGACAATAAGACGCCTTCCTCCTTTTGTAACCTCGACACTAGGGAAAATTCTGAAAGACAATTATTTGAGAACCATTAGTTGACCTGAGCGTAAGAATGATTGAGTATTGAAGAGGTTGTCAGTGTTATCTCGTCCGGGCGAAAAGATCGCTTTATATCGTAATTCGGGCGTGATACAATGTTAGGCAAGACTCCGCGCCAAAAGGCTGTCTGTACTACCGTTACCAATAGTCAAAATCGAATTTTTTAATGCAGCCAATATGTGAATTACTTAGCCTTTTTATTGACTAGGCGATCCTTTCTGAAACTGGCTGAAGCAGCTGGCGCTATCTCGCGAGCGTCTTTGAAAGCAGTTAAAACTTTCAAAGCAGTTTCTCCTTTCAAAGAGTTTCATACGTTGAGTTGACTATAATTTCACAAACATGAATGTTTGCACACAGTTTTGGGAATTGAAAAAATAGCGTTTTTTCGAAAATCTGTAGCTCGCTTGGTAATTGATTTAAAAAAGAATAGTTTATACAAAAGTCGAAAAAAAATTTATCCTCTTTTAAGTTCATTTGAATCATTTTTATACACGACTTAAGGTTAAAGAGTTATAGAGAAAAATCCGAAGCAAGTTAGAAAAATACCGGTTTTTCGGACTTCCTGGAGTTAACATAGGATCTGGGAGGTCGAAAACTTGGGGTTTTAACTATGCCTGGATACATACAACATACTCAAAGAAATTTTTTTTATGACTTTGTTCAGATAAAATGTACACACCGACTGGACCGAATGGAGTGTAAAAGAATATTAATGTTAAATTCTTTGTAAGGTAAAGAGTTTGTATTAGTACCAACGTAAATTTTTCTCACCCTTCTATGTAAACACCTATTTTTACCACTGAAAGGGAGTAAAAATTATTTCTAAATTTCTCATAATATTTACCTTCCAAAAGTTCTTTCTTCGAGTAAAACAAGGATGGCTTTAGAGGAGGGTGCCTCTTGGGAACATTTAAGATAAAAAATATTGAAACATTTAGCCTGTAGCTACGCAGAATACTATATATTTCCATAGTATTAATACGAAACGTGTGGTCGACGTCGCAGCGTCGAGAGCTGTGAAGGCGCCGTTCGTGGGGCTCAGGGCCGAAGTGCCCGCCGCGCGCGATGCCTCGGCGGCCTGGTCGTCCACTTCGTGGCAGGCAAGGTGCTTTTACAATGGGTTTAACATTCTAGTTGTAAAAGTAGTACTTGTAGAAGTTTTTATAACACTATCCTTTCGAAGTTCTATTTTCAAATTGTCTGTAAATTAAAACATGCAAATGGAAGGTAGTTAATGTAGAAAATAATTATCTATTGCCCCAATTACATACAATTAAATTGTTGTATTAATCTCTACGTTTGTTCTTGACCTACCAATGTTGTCCGATTGATCTGGCTCGAATTGGAAACAATTTTAGCATTCAAAATTGAAGGAACAGAATAGCCTGTTGTTAATAGTACTTTCTCTACATAATATTTGGATGGTATAGTGTGATGAAATCTTCACCGATTTTAGGTACGCTGGTATGACCTTATTAATTTATTTTGAGTAGTATCTTACCTTTCATGAGTAATGATTTCACTATCAGATTGATGGGTGAATCGATGAGCAAATATATGACGAATGAGGCTGCCATCGCAAGCACGTAGTCTGCTATAAACATTTGGACCTGTAAAGTATAAGAAGAAATCTTAATTAATCGCGGGGAGGAATTATCCATTGGATAGGCGGCTGCAATTTGTACCAAAACCTATTTTGTAAATGTCCACATTTAGTTCCTGAATATACAAAGTAAATACTTCAATAGCAAATAAAAGAATAGAGTATACAATAGAAAGCGATAGAATATAAGATAGGTAGAACATGATATATACGTCTCGAGCTGAGTTTAGAAATTCAGGAAAAAGAAGTAAGAAGTGTTATATCCATTTGGTAAGAAGGCGAAGACAGTATGTTTGAAGAAGTACGAAACAATTTGTTGTAGTTTGTCACCTTAGCCCGCAAGAAGGCTTAAAAACCGTGCAGTTTGCCAGTCCTTACTGGAGCCAACGAGCCGGCGAAGTTTCACGTTGTCGCCGCAGAACGGGAATTGGTCGCTTTAACAAGTGCAGAAATGCGCGCACATCGGCAAATTTTGGCCGTTGACAGTAATATGAGGCCTTGCAAATGCAGGTTGATCAATCTGAACTGTATTTCAATAATTATCTATTTACGCGCAGTTTGCTTCTACATTGTCAGCAGAAACGATGAAGTGCGTACATAAAATTTACTTTAAAATAATATGTATTGAAACTACAAGGCTACTAGGAGCTGTTAGTGAGGCAACATATTTTTATTTTACCCTTAAATTATATCTTTTTTCCTTAATTATTTCTGATAATTACTCGTATTTTCAGGAGTTCATCGGTGATGATGCACAAACTGAAATCAGAGGGGGCTCATTTGACTGAGAAGTGTACTAAGGTTTGGTTGTTCAGCGCCCTGGCGACACTGGAGAAATTTAAACTAGTTTGGCATTATAAATAACCGAATGTGTTTTTTGTTTGAGCAGTATTACTTTCTCGTATACGTACGTATATACGGAGTAATATACGTAACAATTTACGTAGTCTAGAGAAAGTTATGTAATGCTGCAGAAAATCGATTTCGAGATTTCAACGGGAATACACGTTTTGGAGTCCCCTGATACCTTAAAAGTGTTTTTTTCAAAACGTCCGTCCATTTGTCTGTCCATCTTGTGTATGTGAATAACACTAGCGCCTAAACTATGCGTGCGATTTTTTACAAATTGAAGAAACTCTAGCGTGAGTTCAAACTGCGATTTTGAAAAACATTCATTAATTTTTGGGTGTACTTTACAGTGATGCCCCAGTCACATTTTTACAATTTTCTCAACAATGGCTCAAAATGTTTTCTTTAAATTCCTTGTAAGAATTGAGTAAAATACACTTATAAAGATGGCATTGGTCCGGTTTTCAGGGTAAACTCTGAATTTTTCAAAATGCCAAACGTTTGCATTTTTTCGGCGACATTTACATCTACAAAATTGAAGATGAAGATTTTTCCTTCAAATGAAATTTGTTCTCCATATTTAGTTCTTTCAATAGAGTCACGTACATTTTTTGAAAATGTTAGTAGTTTTCGCGAAGTATATCGTGCAATATGTGCAATTTTTAAAAATTAGAAAAAGATTTTCTCAAAAACCGCACCAATTTTTTTTTAATTGAAGCTTTTGGTAGGGGTAGTGCTAAATGAAGTCTGTGAGATGACGGAGCCATTTTCTCGAAAACGGCTCCAAATTTTTTTCTTCAAACTTTTCGTAGAAATAATGCTTATTGCACTGTTATGATGACATAAAATTAATTTTGCTGTATTCTTTTGTGTTTTCAAAAATTACAAAATATATTTTTTTAAATATCTCTCACGCCTTTATAATGCACATTTTCAACAATTTGTATTCATTATTACATTTATGAGTGGAAGAGCTTCAAATGACTTCTAATGAAGTTTCTCGAAAACTCAAAAAATTTCTGTGAAAACTTAAAATTTTGCATTTACAGTAACGCTTTAATTCCATTTTCGTAAAAATTTTTCCGAAGTTTTCAACAAACATTTCCTGATAGGACGAGGTTTTACGGTCCTACAATATTCTTAAATTAATATTTCGGTTCTACTATTAGGAAATCGAAAAATTGAGAAAATTAAAAAAAAAAACAACTTTGAGCGGCGACAGATGGCGGCTGGCAAGTGAAAGGGGGAAGACCGAAAAGCTAGCCCAGACCAAAATATTTAGAAAACCTACTAGTAGGAGAAAGTCTGTGCTATTCTGTAGCACCACTCATTTTTAGTTTGTTTTGAGTTTAATTTTCATTATAACTTAGTAGACACGGTTACTGTAAAATTGAATGTTATTGCCCCCAAATTTTATATAAGAGATTAGAATGCGAATGCGCTTGCGGATGCGGTACTCGCCTCTCAGACGGCGCCACGATGCAGCCAGAGGACTACTGAAGGAGGACCACCAAGTATTAAATCAGAAGAAAGTTAAAGAAAATGGTACGTCTTGGAATAAAATAAAACCTACAATCTAAGAAAATGCAAACCAATTATAACTTATTCTACTGTTTACGAATGCATGCCGGGCCCGAGCGATGAATTATTAATAAAAAGAATACTACTTAGTTCTAAAACTTAATTAGTAGTTTGGAAAAACAAAGGTTTATAGAATTAATTAAGAAAGGCAAAAGTAACTAGATACAAGTTTACACGCCAAAATGAATGAAAAGAATGCTAAATGCAATTAATGAATGTGCACTGTTTGTGGCAGATCTTGAACTCGAATGTCGTTCTTAGTTCGGCACCATGCAAGACAAGCAGATACCTGGTATGCGAAGGTCTTTGCCGGAGCTGGAGCTGGAGACCTGCCGCGAATTGCGATAGACGAATTGGAGGTAATTTCAACTGAATATGCGATTGAACACACGGTAAAGTTTCACTACGTTGCGACTGACATTTTCATGCGGTGCAAATGCAGATTGATTTTGACGCAGAGTTGCTCTCAAAGTGCCTAAAGTTTCAAAACATTTGTTGTCAAATTTATCACGAGCGTCAAGTTGTAAATCTTCCGCGTCAAATGTGGATTGAATGTCGATAAATGCTCCGTATAGCTCAGGTAGGTGTTCGTGTTGCTTTAAGAGCTTCGAACTGTGCGCAGAGGCCGTTCGTGGGCGGCCTTGCGAGTTGAGCTTGCGCTGAGCACCGCTCTTTTGCACGAGCAAATGCGCAGCTTACAATCCGCGTTCTTTTGAAAGGAACTTGCAATATTAAGTCCATGTTTTCGACGACCCTTTACCCGTGACAGCTATCTGATGTACGAAAAAAACAGACCGCAAGGCACAGTTAAGAAGCAAACATGTGTGCTTTTTTGCTGCTTCTTTCTGGTATTGTGAATAAAGAGCATTGTCATCGCCCACATTTTTGTTTATTATATCAGCAGTTTTCTATGGCTTAATCATCACTACCTTCTGATATATGCTGTTGGAAACCGTGAAATTTAACTACAATTTCTGGTTTCCAAATAGCAGATATCTGATCGCGATTGCAAAACCATCGAAAGCGGCTAATGTAATAAACAACTAGTGTTGCTACACAATGGCACAGAAGTTCTCCTAGTAACGTTTTCTAATTTGATTGGTGTGGGGAAAATGGCGTTTAAGCATTACTGTAAATGCAAAGTTTTGGAGACTTTTTTACAGAAATTTCCTTTGTGGTGCATACAGCTGGCTACACCACATGTCAGAGAATTCATTTCTTATTTTAGCAACTTGATTTATCCACTTTTTCGTTGTCTGGGCCCAGCAATGAATCCAGTTTTTTTTTCGCACAGCATTACATAACTTTTACTGTACGAGTATATTACTCCGTATATACGTACCTATAATAATAATAATAATAATAATAATAATAATAATAATAATAATAATAATTAATAATTAATAATGGCAGCAGAAATCCAACATGTTTGGCAACTGAGTAAGGTTGAAATAGTGCCAATAATTATCTCAGACATAGGAGTGGTGACGGACCGATTTGCTTCAGGTCTTACAAAAATAGGATTATCAAAAGGAATCTGCATAACCATCCAAAAAGCTTTAATCCTACAGACTTGCCATATTGTGCGAAAATTTTTAAATTGAAGGACGGACAAAGATGAATTTCTTCTCCGGCTTTCCTCAGGTCTGTCATTACCAGTTGCATTTGCTAGAGCCTAAGTCGGATGAATAGATGAATGGTTCTCAATGCTTACTGAGAAAAGTACAGAAATAATAATAATAATAATAATAGTAATAATAATAATAATAATTATTATTATATTAGCCTACATCATCCTTAAAGGGCAAAGGCCTCCTGCTTTAGCAGGGTTACAATAGCTTGACATTTGTAAAATCATCAAGAACATCAAGACAATATATAAGCGAAACAAAATAGTAGCTATAAGAGACTTTAATAAAACAAACCATAAGACAACAAATACATGAGCAAAAAAAAAAAAATAGCAGCTGTAAGAAACACTAGTTGCACTGGCGATCATCAAATGCATTAAACTTATTCCGTTCATTTCTTTCTGTTTATTAGTAGCTTTAAGCAGATATATGGGCAAAGCACCATAATAGTTAAAAGAAACACTAGTTGTACTGGGGAACATCATCTTTTTGCTGTTCGTATCCCAGCTGTCTCCGTGTTGTCCTCTCTTGGACCAGTCTCGTCCAGGTGGGACCAGCTGCTTTGCTTAGCTCGTCTGTTCATCTTCTGTCTCCCTTGGTTTGTCCAGTTATACCGACGGGCCCAGGATGTTGTATATGCCCATCGTTGTTGGTCTTGTCTTATGATGTGTCCTCGCCAATGCCATTTGTTCAGTTTGGCTTGCTGTACTGCGTCCTTGATTTTGGTCTTTTTCCTAATTTCCATAGATGGTATTTTGTCTGAGAGCGAAATGTTTAACATTTTTCGTTCCATTGTCCTCTGGCATACGTACGTATACGAGAAAGTAAAAATGTTTGCAGTGACATATGTTTGGAATGTCAACACCGCATCAATAATTAAACGATACTGAGTTACTCACCCACGTGAATTCATCTATCCATAGCGGTGTTCTTCGACGACCTCCATTATGCATCAGCAGAATGAAGTGTGTAAGATTTAACGAGTACGACAAGCGACTCAACACCCTTAATGGAAAACAATTGAGTAGTCTGTTCAGCAATCCTGTGGAGGCAAAAATAATTTCTTACATTCCTGTTACGTTGCTTTGTAAACTGAACGATCATGAAGAAAATTTCGAAGGAGAGGGGTCACCTTCCAGGAAATTGCACTTATTAATTCTAACGAGATTGGACTCCAATTCTTTAAAAAATCTGATGAAGCTATACTATTTTGAACATTTGAAATATTTGTATTTTCTAGCTAAAAGTCAAATGTTCGTGGCTGGGGATATTATAACTGGGGTGAAAGTATCAAACATTGCAATTTTTTATAACAATAATTAAAAATAATTCGTTCTTGATTCACTATACGATTCAATTTGTAGTGGAGGAATGAGCAAAGACAGCAAGGTGCATCTTGGTTGCCAAATGTGAATTTATGACTTCTCTCTGAGCAAAATACCATGCATCTTAAGTGATATGTTAATTAAAGAAATTCTTAGTAGTTTTGAATGGAGTAAAATGGAAGTAGTTAGTTAATACGAGATGCACCATTTTTGAGAAAGTGTTTTTGTGATAAAATTCTCCTAAATATACTGCAACGTATGTGTTATATCAGTTACATTCTTCTGCTCCTCCAATAGTCTCTCGACGATCTCACGTAACGGAGATTATGCATCAACTGTTGAAAAGCGTGCACCACATACCACCAAGTGATATTTCAGCGCGCACCTGAGCTCAAATTCACTTGTTTATTTATTTATTTATTTATTTTACGTCAAAAAACAGTAAAAACTGCGTATGACGTGCTATGGGGAGAAGTGAATTCTGTTCACATTTTCAAAATTCTGTGATCGCTACACTAAGTCATATACTACTTGATTTTGAATTAAAAAATGAAAGAAAAAAAACAAGAACACGCTCCCATGTAATAAAATCTATTTTCAAGGTTAAATAAGCGATAAATTTTGGGCTCTTATCCATGATGTCCTTTGTTAAGGAAATTATACTTCCTGCCGCGACAACATGGAAACGATAATTTGAATAAGTACATTTCCCACTGAATTCTAGAAGACGTGCACAGATAATGAGGTTTTAGAACGATCATAGGATTGAGCTAGTACGCACCGCCGTAACCTGCGTGGCAAGTGAAGATGATCCAGGAAACCCCAAGCGCCCATAAAAGGCGACCAACGGCTGGATAGGCTGCGCTGTCCACGATGCTGTAAGTGTAGCTCTCTAGGAGCATGTAGTGTGGTCCCAAAGAATTGGCCAGAAACATGAGTGCGGTGGTTGTCCAGCCTAGAGCCAGGAACCCCTGTTTCAACAGATACGAGCATCGTAAAAGATACATTGTACACGATTTAAACAAGGAGGGGATTTGGTTAGTCATGGTAATTGGTTACATCGCTCGACGAAGCTACAAGGGTAGACATTATTATGTGTATAAATACGAGTGGTATGACCAAACGGGTGAGGGCAATGGGAAATACAAACGATAGTTTCATTATATCCATGAAAAACATGATTATCGGAGGGAACCGTATAACATTAGGATATAATTTAAGCGAGGAAAAGCAAATTTGAAATTTTAATACAATTATTCGCTTTAATTTAGTGTAATGCATGCATGAATGATTGAATGAATATGAACCAAATTTAGAGATACAAAGAAGGAACGCATTAGCCTGTTGCTTTGGCAACCACATTTACGATCGACCCCAAAACCATATTTCAAAGATGAATGCAATGTAAAACGTAGTCCTGAAAACCTCTTAACCCGGCAGTGCACGCAGGTGGTCTCTGAGGCCCGGGAAGCCTTCACTCTAACATTGTGATTGCAGTTTGGCCGCCCCTGACCATTGCTTCCAGGTACCTTTGCCTTCCACAGATACGAGTCACTTCTTTTGAGAAAGTGAGTATTGTTATCCTTTCTAGCGGCGAGACAATCCAAAATGTTGCACAGGTTGGGAATTATGAGGGGAAATTGAATTAAGGGAGCTGCAAGCAGAAGGGTTCGTGTGACCAGGTGCGTGCACTGACGTTACTGAAAGAGGCGCGTGTGCTGCATGGTTGATTTGTTCTTTAAAAAGACATGTACATAATTTGATTGTACGTACCTTGCTCAATGAGATCCTCTTGTTCTGCATTTTGTGTAGTAGGTAGCCGAGGTATAACCCCACCAAGTACGGCGAGGCATGCATGTGGGTTTTTGCGTGAGTGTATAATAAATATAATGTTATTTGATGGTCTCTGAAAGAATTATATGTTTTAATTTTACATTATAAACGATTATATTAAGATAAGTATTAATACACGAGTATGAAGTACACTTCATTCGAGTGTGTAAGTAGCCACTCCATCAGCGATTGAAACAATTTAGGGCAACAATTTTGGCCACTTCCGCGATGCTGACCGAAAGGTCCCCACGGTGGCAGATTTGTGGCTCCAGCTGTATACGTAGATAGAATCCAGCCGCTGTCTGGAGGAGAATTCTAGTGGCCGGCTACTCTAATGGGTAGTTGTCCCTGGTTTCTCCAATGAACACCACACGAATGCTGGAGCAGTACCCTAACAAACGGGCTAGGGTCCGCGCGCGATCTTTCCTTTCCATTCCTTGTCCTACTCTACCCCTTACTTTACACCCAAGCACTACACTACCACATATGCCCGGAGATCAGTCGGGAGCTTAGAGCTAATCCCCGCTGCATTTTAGCATTCTTTACTATCGTTCAGAACAAGAAGAAAATTACGCCCCGTGATTGGATGATATCTGAAAATAGCCGTGTGCGACAGATGTAAATAAAATACACAGAATGGCTGAGAGCTAACTTTAGTTGTAATCGATATTGTATTATATCCGATCAGCAAACCAAAATAGTCTAACGACAATTACGTGCCAATACTTTGGCACGTCCGTTAAAGTCCTCCATAAACTTTCATTCTGATCGCTGAATTACGATACGTGAGTCCTAATCTGTCTACCACCACAGGTCAGTGTTTTGGTAAACCTTGACGATGCTCTGTTAATATTCTTGATAATATAGAAGTACGTATACGACTTATGTAGTATCGTGTTACAAGTTTATTTTGTAGGTGTGGTATTTGAATGCGTCGTGAAACATCCCGTGGGTTTGGGTTTTGTCGTGAAATACTGCCAATGTGTTATAAACATGATTACAGATAGCATCTTTCAGCTTATAATAAACTTTAATTATTTGTTCACTTGACTAAGTATTCAGTCATGGTGGAAAATTATTTGTTATTCAAGAGTTGACATAATTCGTTGTAGCATCTGCTAGTTTTAAATACGTAATTCGTTTGATTTTTTTGTGCATGACTAGGTATTTAATTATTATGGAGGGTAAACATTGTTCGGAACATTCATTCCATTGCTATTTGACTCCTGTCCTCAAATGTTAACTAATTTTTATAATTTTGACTTATTTTTATGTTGACTGATTTTTATAACCTTTTAAGAAGACAATCGGTCAAATGATAACAAAACCACTTCTAGATATGAAATTGCAACAAAAGATTTAGGATGCTGTGTCCGTGATACACAAATTCTTACCATTACAAAAAAATGCGAGCACTGACACATTACATGTATGAGTAATTGTTTACTGACAGTAAAATAAAATTATTCATACCTGTAGAATACTTGCTGCCGGAATTATGAGATGCAGTTTACCATTCTGATATAAACGATAAATATTATTCATTTTTTCAACACTTTCTTTTCACTTTAACTCGTGCTTTTCTCTTCAAAAAGAAAACTAAACAGTTCACCGAAAAAGAATTCTTGGATAACACTATTTACGAGAACATCTCGTAAGAACAAACTAATTTATCGCTACTATTTTCTCCACGGTTTGATCCTCAAAACATGGATTCTAGCTGCACTAAGTGTTAGAGAATTTCCCTTCCTAAATTTAGCAACAGGATTTATCCACTTTTTCGTTACCAGGACCCTGTAATAAGAGTTTTTCTGACGAAATTCGCTGTTTTTTGTGCAGCATTACATAATTTTCTCTGTACTGCGTAAGCGGTAGCGAGAAAGTAACAAAGGTGGTTTGCCATGTCTCATATCATCCAGCGCCCTACGAATAACATTTTCACACCACGAACGCCATCACTCTATTCCCCATGCTAACAGCGCTTCCATATTCCATGCTAGTGCATTGCAGAAGCTACATTCCTGCCCCTGTCGAGAATCGAACCCAGTCCATTTGCAGAAGCTAGAACGCGGACGAGGCGACAAAGGACATATTTCCGGTGTGTCGTTCCTATTCACATTGATTTAATTGCCTCTCCCCATGTTGAGTCTCATAGAAAAATGCCTATGAGTGGATCTCGTAAAACTCTGTTTTTTGTTCCTTAATTTGCGAAAAATCGCGTGAAATTGCGCGTGTGATGTGAAGCGTGGCTCTTACGTGTCGAAGGCTCTGTAGATGCCAGGAATGCGCAGGAGGGCGACGGTGGCGGCGGCCGCCCCCACCGCCAGCGCGACGAGCGCCAGCAGCAGCTGGCGCCCCCTGCGCCAGCGGAACAGCGGCAGCGCCGCCAGCGGCGCCAGCGCCACTAGCTGCATGTCGGCGGCCAGGAACCACGACGGCTGCACGCACTGCACCATTCACACGCACTTTACCAAGCATTTTATTTCAATAGCACAGAGTGCTTCAGAATAAAGGAGACAAGATAGTGGCGGTTGAAGGGGTCGAGGAAAGCGGTTTTCGTCAGCGAATCTGCGTTTAAAAGAGAGCGGCTCTGCGCAAGGCTCCTATGAAAGCCAACTTCTGACTGACGGTCTGAAAACGGTCCCTTTGGCAACACGCTCGCGTCGCACGGGCGGCGACCTTTTCGTACTCTGGAGGGTGAGCCAGCACTTCTAGTACGAATGCTGTAATGGGAGTTGCGAACGAGTTTCACAGTTCAGGAAAACAAAGGCACAAGGTCCTACAAAATGAATCACGCTTTCAGTTTTACTATCTTATTCATAACGAGAATAGAGTAATGGAGTGTTGAATTGAATAATAATGTTTAATACTGAAGTCATTATTTACCGCACCTCTATGCCTCCCTGGACCTAAAATGTGATGTTCTCAGGAGTGTTCAATGGTAATATTTATGAATTATGGTGGCCAGCGAACCACTGTAGTGCGTGTTACTATAGAGACCGTGCAGCGATACAGACACGTTTTTTCAGCTAACGCCGAATACTAGCCTTTTCGACTCTCGGTTCATCGACGAAACGTTCTTTCCATGACCTCCTTTAATATTGTCTTTTCGTCGATCTACTTTTCTCTGACACATTTTATGCGGAATGTTAGAAAGAAACTTACCAAACCCAAGACATTGGCGTAGTTGTTTATGTAGAGAACATTCCAAATCCAGTACGCTCTACACATTTCCACATTGTAGTTGACGGAATTGACCCAATTTGGGCCATCACCTAGGTATTCGAGGAATGTTGCATAGAACCAAATTTGCAAAAAGTACACAGGGCTTAATCTGCGAATTGAAATGAAATAATGTTATGCTACAAAATATATATTAGGTCGAGAATACACATTTATTGTAATATCTATTAGAAATACTTAACAAAACTTAATTTTATTATGATGAGACTGAAATAGATAACCAAACGCTGTTATAATCAAATTACAATATTCTCAGATATCTATTACCTACATATTTAATTATTTGTCCGATATTAAAAGGTAATATGCCTCAATAGGCTCAATAATTGGTGAACATTGAAGCAGTAGAAATATACTACTCCGCAATCAGAAATAATACATTGAACAACGGGAAACTATCGCAATTACAAGAAGCAAGACTATTTTTAAATTATGATTTAATTATTTTACCTTACCTGAGGAAGCGATGTAAGAGGATTGGGATGTAACTGAAACTGCCAGTAATAAAAGAATTGCCCAAATTATAACTGTACAGTGTTCCACTCATTGTGAAGAATGTGTCCACGACGATAATCCCGGTGATCACCGGCGTGTAGTAGATCTTCTGTGTTCCCTGACACATGATCAACAGCATGCAACAGAGATCGATACCACAAAAAGTAGTGTATGAATAGATAGGACATTTTTACAAGATTGGCGCAGTATCCTTTTAAAATTTGGCAAAGATTAATACAACACAAATGTGGAAATAATTAAAATAATATGCTAGTAGATACACCACGGTCATTATTTTGTACCCATCGCCAAGATCAAATGGGTTCCTAATGTATTCTTCAAGAGGGCAGCAGCGCTGCGGAAGATCGTTACACAATTTTAAATTCTGGATTCCAGAGGGTCATTGATGTATTTTCTTTGTTCAGTACATGCGATTCTGATCTTAAGTACTTCCGACTCTGAGCTCTGATCGAGATGTTTGTTGGCGATGGAGTAAACATATTAACTAGGTTAATGTATTTAAGATCGCTCGAATAGTGCTGGTTTAACGCTTGGTTGATTCTTTTTTAAATGAATGATAGGGTAGTATTCTAACTTAATTAAAAACATTGAAAATTATTTTATCAAAACACTGAAAATTTCTTTAAAAATGTGTTTGTAGAAATTCATTTTACAAAATGTATGGAGATTCAAAAAGATATTTCTAATAAAAAACACATTCCTCAGACCCCGAGGAAAGCAGAACAGATCATAATCTAATAGCAATGTACTGTAAAATAAAATGAAAGAAATTTATAGCATTTTATTAAAATTTGAACCAATTACATTAAAAATAATTTTAATCACCGTGGTTTATATAATTTATATTTATCCTCTTCCACAAGGATTGTACGTGAAGAAAACGCGGGCAACGCTGAGTATTTTGCTAGTCACTTATATATGCGTGTCGTATACCCAATTTGTACTTGCACTCGTAACTATTATTTGGAAGTTAAAAACGTAGCTCATCTAAGAAAAAAATCTCTATTGCTTCTATTGTATCGTAGTACGTACTTATTTGCCTGGCTATTTACAATATCTTTAATTACCCACATCGAAATACAGTTCCATATGCAACATCGAGTGTCGAAGACGAATATATAAAATGTGTGATCGAAAGCTTAAAAGAACAAAAAATTATTCCAAAAAATAATGTATACAATTTTTTACCAACACTCTACCGTGCTCGGGCGAATCTAGGTTTCACGATATGAAAATATAAAATTTTTACGAGTTGTGTGAAGTCGAGGAAAAAATATTTGAGGGATGAAGCATCAGTTAACATGGACGCAAATGTGTTGGAAAGACTAGATAGAGTTGGCGAGATAATGTAGGCCAGCATTATTATGGTGAAATTCTGATTTTAAAACCCATTTAGTAGTGACTTCCGAATTGGAAGTTTAGCGAAACCTTGCGGAAGGTATTCAGCAAATTAATAGGTGGTTCTGTAATAAGGAACAAGATATTCACGGAGGCGGAGAAGATAACATTTGCCGATTTAGTATGTATGATATATAATGGATATTGGTATATGAAAGAGCGATTAACTCGGGCATCATGTGACCGATCTCCGTGAAATCGGCACATCTACGTGTTTTTCACCGAGAAGGTTTATGTTCTATTAATTTTGTTTTAAACTCCACTAGATATTTGGAAAAAACAACTAAATATTCATGTCAAATGCAACCCGCAACACACGGCAGCATTTTTTAATGTCGTTAAATAGCTCCTGAACGAAGCGTTCTAAGACATTAAAAACTAGTGCACTAGAAACATTTCTCACACCCTAATCTACAGATGTTATATTCTTGGACATTCTAATAAAATTTCTGCTGATCCGGCAATTCTCGATATTACCCCACCTGCTCAGAGACGTGCAGAATCTGCAACTACAAGTGAATGAGAGGGACAGAGAGAGAGAGAGAGGCCCAGAGAGAGAGAGAGCGTGAGAGAGGCACGGAGAGAGAGAGAGAGTGCGAGAGAGGCACAGAGAGACAGCGAGAGAGGCACAGAGAGACAGCGAGAGGCACAGAGAGACAGCAAGAGGCACAGAGAGGGAGCGAGAGAGGCACAGAGAGACAGCGAGAGAGGCACAGAGAGACAGCGAGAGAGGCACAGAGAGGGAGTGAGAGAGGCACAGAGAGGGAGTGAGAGAGGCACAGACAGACAGCGAGAGAGGCACAGAGAGGGAGCGAGAGAAAGAAAGAGAGAGGGAGCGAGAGAAAGAGAGCGAGAGAGAGACACACACACAAAGAGAGAGCGAGAGAGAGACACACACACAAAGAGAGAGCGAGAGAGAGACACACACACAAAGAGAGAGCGAGAGACACAAAGAGCGAGAGACACAAAGAGCGAGAGACACAAAGAGCGAGAGACACAAAGAGAGAGAGACACAAAGAGAGAGAGAGAGTGAGAGACACAAAGAGAGAGAGTGAGAGACACAAAGGGAGAGAGAGCGAGAGACACAAAGAGAGAGAGAGAGCGAGAGACACAAAGAGAGAGAGGGAGCGAGAGACAGAAAGAGAGAGGGAGCGAGACACAAAGAGAGAGACACACACACACAAAGGGAGAGAGAGCGAGAGACACTAAGAGAGAGAGAGCGAGAGACGCAAAGGGAGAGAGAATGAGAGACACAAAGAGAGAGAGAGGGAGCGAGAGTCACAAAGAGAGAGACACAAAGAGAGAGAGACACAAAGGTAGAGAGAGCGAGAGACACAAAGAGAGACACACACACAAAGAGAGCGAGACACACAAAGAGAGCGAGACACACACATACACACAAAGAGAGCGAGAGAGAGACACACACACAAAGAGAGCGAGAGACACAAAGGGAGAGAGAGCGAGAGACACAAAGAGAGAGAGACACACACAAAGGGAGAGAGAGCGAGAGACACAAAGAGAGAGAGACACACACAAAGGGAGAGAGAGCGAGAGACACAAAGAGAGAGACACACACAAAGGGAGAGAGAGCGAGAGACAGAGAGAGAGACACACACACAAAGAGAGAGAGACACAAAGAGAGAGCGAGAGACATAGAGAGAGACACAAAGAGAGAGAGCGAGAGACACAAAGAGAGAGAGCGAGAGACACAAAGAGAGAGAGCGAGAGACACAAAGAGAGAGAGAGCGAGAGACACAAAGAAAGAGAGAGCGAGAGACACAAAGAAAGAGAGAGTGAGAGACACAAAGAGAGAGAGAGCGAGAGACACAAAGAGAGAGAGACACACAAAGGGAGAGAGAGCGAGAGACACAAAGGGAAAGAGAGCGAGAGACATAGAGAGAGACACACACACACAAAGAGAGAGCGAGAGACACAAAGAAAGAGAGAGCGAGAGACACAAAGAAAGAGAGCGAGAGACACAAAGAAAGAGAGCGAGAGACACAAAGAGAGAGCGAGAGACACAAAGAAAGAGAGCGAGAGACACAAAGAAAGAGAGCGAGAGACAAAGAGAGAGCGAGAGACACAAAGAAAGAGAGAGAGCGAGAGACACAAAGAGAGAGACACACACAAAGAGAGAGTGAGAGACACAAAGAGAGAGGGAGCGAGAGACACAGAGAGAGCGAGAGACACAAAGAGAGAGACACACACAAAGCAAGAGAGAGCGAGAGACACAGAGAGAGAGCGAGAGACACAAAGAGAGAGAGCGAGAGACACAAAGAGAGAGAGAGCGAGAGACACAAAGAGAGAGAGAGCGAGAACGAGAGAAAGAGAGAGAGCGAGAGACAGAGAGAGAGAGACACACAGACAGAAAGAGAGAGAGCGAGACAAAAAGAGGGAGAGCGAGAGACACAGAGAGACAGAAAGAGAGAGAGCAACACAGAGACAGAAAGAGCGAGAGAGAGAGAGCAAGCGAGCGAGAGACAGAAAGAGAGAGAGCGAGAGGCAGAGAGAGAGAGAGCGAGAGAGAGAGAGAGGAAGAAGAAGGGCAGAACGTCTGCCGGGTTCCACTAGTTATGGATATATAATTTCAAGAACAATAAATTTGTTTGGACTTAATGTTATTATTTAAATTACCTTAAGAGAGAGTCCCACGGACAGCGACGTACTGTAAGTGTGCATATGCTGTTGCGAGGTCATTGGGTTCTGTAGAATCATAACACTTGGGGCTATTGAATTGGCTGAATGTAGCGGTGTCGGTAGCGTAACGATTACCTTGTCAGAATGTTATCAATGTTCGGAATCCAATAAAAGCCGTGGATTTTTAACGGCGAAACATCCTTTAATGTCTTCCATCGCAGGGAAAGTAAAGTCAACTGTTCAATGTTGTAGATGTACTACATAAAAAAATCCTCAAGCCTAAAAAAGTCTGCTGAAGTGCAATCAAATCACGTTTTGTCGCCCGAGATGTACCTTCATTCTTTGCTAGAGGGGAAACGAGCCTAGCGAAATTAGTGTGGTCAGACGGAAGAGCAGGGCTGATGGCCCGAGTCTCGCCACGTAAAATGAGGCAGCATTGAAGTGAATTGAAGTGAATTGAATTGAATTGAATTGGGCGCCGTGATTCACAGCAATTGCTGCGGCCAGTGTGTCGCCTGTACGCTGCGTTCCCTCTTGCCCTTATAGAGCCTTCGGTGAGCGCTCCGGCCGGGGGTTCGCCCGAGTGGCGGGGCGGCGGAGGGCAGTGCAGATGGCAAATGGGAATGTTCCTAGCAACATTTGGGTTCCAATAATTTGTAATAAAATGCAATCTGTATCACGTAGGCGAAGGTAACTCACGTGCATTGTTTTGGTCTTGTTGATGCTCGGCTCTTGTGGGAAGTACATTAACTCGTGGGCGAAGACCGTGAAGAGGGACGAGAGAGCGCGAATGCCTGCGATGCAGCCCAGCTCCCCCCTGCTCTCGCTCGTCAGCCGCCTCCAGCCCACGCGCAGCGAGAAGGCGCGCAGCACCACTCTGTACGGCCCTACACACACACACACACGAATAACACGCTTGCTGCAGAGGGAGAGAGAGAGAGAGAGAGAGAGAGAGAGAGAGAGAGAGAGAGAGAGAGAGAGAGAGAGAGAGAGAGATGGAGAGAGCATCAGGTACATGGAGGCGAGAGCGCGAATGCCCGCGATGCAGCCCAGCTCCTCCCTGCGCTCGCTCGTCAGCCGCTTCCAGCCCACGCGCAGCGAGAAGGCGCGCAGCACCACTCTGTACGGCCCTTCACACACACACACACACACACACACACACACACGAATAATACGCTTGCTGCAGAGAGAGAGGGGGAGAGAAAGAGAGCGAGCATCAGGTATATGTTGGCGAGAGCGCGAATGCCCGCGATGCAGCCCAGCTCCTCCCTGCGCTCGCTCGTCAGCCGCTTCCAGCCCACGCGCAGCGAGAAGGCGCGCAGCACCACTCTGTACGGCCCTACACACACACACATGAATAATACTCTTGCTGCAGAGAGAGACAGAGAGAGAGAGACAGAGAGGGGGGGAAGAAAGAGAGCGAGCATCAGGTATATGGAGGCGAGGGCGCGAATGCCCGCGATGCAGCCCAGCTCCTCCCTGCTCTCGCTCGTCAGCCGCTTCCAGCCCACGCGCAGCGAGAAGGCGCGCAGCACCACTCTGTACGGCCCTACACGCACACACACACACACGAATAATACGCTTGCTGCAGAGAGAGAGGGGGAGAGAAAGAGAGCGAGCATCAGGTATATGTTGGCGAGAGCGCGAATGCTCGCGATGCAGCCCAGCTCCTCCCTGCGCTCGCTCGTCAGCCGCTTCCAGCCCACGCGCAGCGAGAAGGCGCGCAGCACCACTCTGTACGGCCCTACACACACACACACACACACACACACACACACACAGGAATAATACGCTTGCTGCAGAGACAGAGAGGGTGGGAGAGAGAGAGAGAGAGGGAGAGAGAGCGAGCATCAGGTATATGGAGGCGAGAGCGCGAATGCCCGCGATGCAGCCCAGCTCCTCCCTGCGCTCGCTCGTCAGCCGCTTCCAGCCCACGCGCAGCGAGAAGGCGCGCAGCACCACTCTGTACGGCCCTACACGCACACACACACACACGAATAATACGCTTGCTGCAGAGAGAGAGGGGGAGAGAAAGAGAGCGAGCATCAGGTATATGTTGGCGAGAGCGCGAATGCTCGCGATGCAGCCCAGCTCCTCCCTGCGCTCGCTCGTCAGCCGCTTCCAGCCCACGCGCAGCGAGAAGGCGCGCAGCACCACTCTGTACGGACCTTCAAACACACACACACACACACACACACACACACACACGAATAATACGCTTGCTGCAGAGAGAGAGAAAGGGGGAGAGAAAGAGAGCGAGCATCAGGTATATGTTGACGAGAGCGCGAATGCCCGCGATGCAGCCCAGCTCCTCCCTGCGCTCGCTCGTCAGCCGCTTCCAGCCCACGCGCAGCGAGAAGGCGCGCAGCACCACTCTGTACGGCCCTACACACACACACATGAATAATACTCTTGCTGCAGAGAGAGACAGAGAGAGAGAGACAGAGAGGGGGGGAAGAAAGAGAGCGAGCATCAGGTATATGGAGGCGAGGGCGCGAATGCCCGCGATGCAGCCCAGCTCCTCCCTGCTCTCGCTCGTCAGCCGCTTCCAGCCCACGCGCAGCGAGAAGGCGCGCAGCACCACTCTGTACGGACCTTCAAACACACACACACACACACACACACACACACACACACGAATAATACGCTTGCTGCAGAGAGAGAGAAAGGGGGAGAGAAAGAGAGCGAGCATCAGGTATATGTTGACGAGAGCGCGAATGCCCGCGATGCAGCCCAGCTCCTCCCTGCGCTCGCTCGTCAGCCGCTTCCAGCCCACGCGCAGCGAGAAGGCGCGCAGCACCACTCTGTACGGCCCTACACGCACACACACACACACACACACACACAC
>BLKR01002339.1:0-44298 GCA_011170035.1 Teleogryllus occipitalis
CCCCGCCGCCGCCACATCCGCCGCCCCACCCCTCCTTAGCCCCTCTCCCGTCGCAGTCGCTGCCACCGCAGCCACCGCCCCCCCCCGCGCTCCCTCGCGCCACTCCCGCGTCCGCCGTCGCAGTCGCTGAAATCCCGCCGCCGGTTGCTCCAACTCCATCCCCGCGCCGACCCGTCGCAACCGCTGCTACCACCACCGCCGCCCCCGCTACCAATGCAGCCCTCCCCGCGCCCGTCCCGCGCTGCCCCCGAGCCACCCCCGTGCCTCCCCGTCACAACCGCTGCCATCGCCCCCGCCCCAGCCGCCCCTGTCGCCGCCCCCGCGCCAACCCCGCGTCGCCACATTGCATCCGTTGCCCCCGCTGCCTCCATCCCCGCCACCGCCCCCGTCGCTTACCGAGGGGTAGCTCAGTGCATCAACTGATGCCACTGCAGCGCCTCTGACCGGGAGGTCCTAGGTTGCCACTCCCCACGGCGGCAGGACTTTCGACACTAGCTTTTCACCTAGGTCGAATTCAGTCGCTGTCTGGAGGAGAATTCTAGCGGCCGGCTGCTCTGATCGGTAGTTTTCCGTGGTTTCTCCGATCAACACCAGGCGAATGCCGGAGCAGTACCCTAACAAACGGGCCACGGACCGCGCGCGATCTTTGCTTCCTCTTCCTTGTCCTATCCTCTCCCCTTACACACACACTTACACTAACATGCACTACACTACCACATATTTCGGGAGACCGGTCGGGACCTTCCAGCTTGTCCCGGGTGGGGCGGTGCCCTGCTGGTGGGAGAGTCCTGGTTAGGGGGAAACCCTACTAGCCGACGGTAGGTCGGTGCCGGATCTCGCCATCCAGCGAGGGAAAATCACCGCCATCTCCCGAGAAAAAAAATGCACTACACTAACGGGACTAATGACCGAAGCATTTGACGCGCCCGGAAACACGAAAAAATCAATCAGCTTACCGGCCCTGCGTCACCGCCTCCGCCGTCCCCTCATCCTCCATCCCCCGCCAACCTAGCCGCCGCCCCCGCCGTCACCCCCCCCCCGCCGCTTCAGTTCCTTCCGTCGCCAAGCACCACCCCTCTCCCGCCGTGCTTCCAGCGCCTGCCACCGCCTCTCCAACCGCGCTGCCGTCGCCGACCTCCCGCGCCGCCGTGGCGAATCTCTCCCTGTTGGCTAGTGGGGAGAGAAAGCGCCACGCATCTATTTTAAGCAACACGCGTTGTTTCAAACAATGCTTAATCAATTCAGGTCAGAGGCTCTAAAAACTTTTCAGCCCCCGCATTCGTGTACCATACGACCGCGCACTCTCAAGATGTTTTATACATACATACATACATACATATATATATATATATATATATATATATATATATATATATATATATATATATATATATACGTTATATAAATAAGTAAATGAAGAGTTAGGATAGAAGGATGATGGAGACAGGAAGGAGGAGAACAAGAAAAATGGTAGAGAAGAAACTGGAGAAGGAAATGAAAAAAGAGGGAAAGGAGGGGGATAATGAAGTCGAGGAATCAATAGATACATTTATATATATAACTTATCCTCCCCCTTTTCCTCTTTTTTTCATTTCCTTCTCCAGTTTCTTCTCTACCTTTTTTCTTGTTCTCCTTCTTCCTGTCTCCATCATCCTCCTATCCTAACTCTTCATTTATTTATTTATTTAACGTCAGAAAGTTAAATAAATAAACGTCTCTATAAATAAATAACGTGTGTCTCTCCCTTCTTCATTTCCTTCTCCTTGTACATCTACTTTCCATCCTCCACTTCGGCCTTTCTGTCCTGATTCTGTCCTTCCACCTTTCATTTTCTTCCGTCTTAATTTTATTCTCCTCATTCTTCTCTTCTACTACGTCATTTTCTCATTCTCCTACACTTTCTCCTCTTCCCGTTTATACTTATTCTCCTCTATCTCCTCCACCTCGTCCTGATTTTCCTCCTTTTTAACCTCTTTAACCTCCTCCTTTTTCTCTTACACCGTATTTTCCTCCGGTCACTATTCTCACTGTGGCTGTCCACAAACTTCCTGTGCTTCGGTTTTTATAACGTGGCACGTGAGGACTTGTCTTCACGATGGATTATGACTCTGCTTTTTCGTTCCCGGACGTGCCGCTAGATGTCGCATGATCGCGACCGTATCAAGCGTACTGCAAAGCGACATCTAGCTGCATGACTGAGAAAGACGCTAAAAGCCGTGCCACATTCCATCCTGAAGACAAGACCCTAACGCGTCAGGTTATAAAAACTGAAGTATAAAGTAAGGTAGCCTTAAGTTGCCTTCTTCAAACGCGCATGAGAAGTATCGGGCAGCACATTTATGAACCATGTATGCATGTAGCCGAAAGCCGGAAGAACCAGTTCTCGAGATTCAATGACATTCCTGCTTTCGTTACATCAGTAATCATTATCCTACCAAATCAAGTACGTTTCTATACCTGTATTTGCATCATACAGGATGTCCGGGAAGAAACAACGACATTTCGAAATTAAGCTTTTAAATCAATATTAAGCATATTTTGTCTAATAAACTCCTTCGAGATTTCGAATGACTGAGTCACATTTAGCACTCAAAAGGTGGTTTGGAAAAATACTTTCTCTGCAAAAATTTACATTTCAGACACACACAACCCCTCCAGAAACATGTAAATTGTTTATTATTTACAAACGAAATGAATATATTTGTTCACAAAGAAATATTGATGCAGAAATAAAAAGCACCCTATTTACACAACTTAATTCTTTGATTTTTATTTCGCTTATTCTTTTGTTCTTATATTTATCTTTATATATTTCTGCGTTAACATTTTTTGTAAACAAATATATTAATTTATTTTGTAAATAATAAATCATATAGTTTCTAAAATGTAAATTCTTGCATAAAAAGAAATTTTTAAACAAACAATTGAGTGTTTATTGCGACTCAGATATTCGAAATGGAGAAAAAAGGAGTTTGTTAGACAAAACATGCTTAAAATTGACTAAGGAGCTTTGTTTCAAAGTTTCGTATTTTCCGTCTTGGGCACCTGTATTTACTGCTTCAGTTTCTAGGATGGCTCATGGGTAGCCATACTACTAGCTTCCAGTGGTACCGAGATCGATTCCTGGTCGAGGCAAAAATAGAGTTGTAGCTTTTCTTTAAAATCGGTCCAGTTTGTGTGTGACGTAGAAATGCTCAGGCAGGCGGATCTTGTTAGTTACGGCGAAGGGAATACGTCCAATTCGCCACATGTCGCTCTTACCCCCAAGCATGGGAATTCAATAAAAGCTCTGAAGAGAACGATTTTAATGTCCCACTAAATCCCAAAAACACAGGTACGGTAGTACCAAAAACACAGGGAAGAAACTCAGGAGTGAAGCTCACTATAAATTAAATATATCGCAGCTTTCCTATATTAATAAAAAGCTACGAAATATCTGTTTGAAATGAACAGCTAGAAAGAAAAGGGGATGATGGCGTCATGCGCCAGTTCGTGGGAAATGGAAGAGCAGTTGATCTTGGTTAGAGTACATCGTGTTGTGTGATCGTTAAAAAGATTGTAACTATCAATTATGTGAATTCAATGTACTTTCTTTTATGTCACTCTTGTAAAATCTACGGAAACATTAATGAAGTGAAGGAGTTCTAGTTGTTGTTATTATTATTATTATTATTATTATTATTATTATTATTATTATTATTATTATTATTATTATTAGGTGACGAACCTGTTATTATGAAAATTTCAGTGATGACATTAAAAAATAAGTCATTAAATTAAGGTAATTTTAATAGCAGGATTTACTGTGATAGCCCAAAATAATATCTATGTATATATGTGTAAAGATCATGGTAAACATAAAACATGGTTAGACGTAGATATGCAGCATTTTCGTTCGTACCTTTCCTACAGCTCTTTCGTGCGTTGTAATAGCACGGGTTAAGCTAGTTATAATGATATAAGTGATTTTCTCCCGAAACATTGCATAATAATAATAATAATAATAATAATAATAATAATAATAATAATAATAATAATAATAATGTTTATTTCCTGCTTACGAGCTTTCGCCCGGTGGCAATGTTTATACAGAAGATATAAAGACATACAAAGACAAAGACAAGAATGCATTTTATAGGGAATACACAACTACTAATTAGTAACTAAGAAGACACACAACACACACAAATATTGACATCACTGGCAATTCCCTAAACGATTCCGGTAGCAATGCACACCAGAGGGAAAAGTCTTCAAACTGCAGCAGACTGTTCCAGTCAGTTAATGTCCAATTGGTAAAAGAGTATTTAGCTTTGTTGGTTTTTTGATTCCTGTATTTAATTGTTGATTGAATGATTCTCTCTTCCGGAATATTGAGGTTCCCTATTCTAGTTCGAATGTTGTTTAACGCTTTATATCCAGTATACGCTTTGTAAAGATTTACTAGCCTAGCTTTCTCTCGACGTTTGCCTAGTAGTTCCCACATCTGAGTTTGATTGTTTTTTCCTACAAGTTTTATCGCTCTCTTTTGGATACCGTCGAACAAGCTTATCTGCCCAGCCCTATATGGGTCCCATCACGCAGAGCTATATTTCATTACCAGGCGTACAAGGGAAGTAAAGGACTTTGTGTTCGCCTTTCCTTTCTTCAATATCCGCATTACTAAATGGACTGATTTCCAAGCTTTGCGCGCTACGAGATGGATGTGGTCGGACCAGTTTAGATCTCATCGAATAACAATCCCCAAATACTTGAAGCTACTGACTTCAGGCACAGGTTTATCTACAATTGTGTATTTTAGTGACATTTTCTCATGTTTCCTACTGAAGGTTACAGCTTTGAATTTCGTAGGATCAATTTTTACTTCATTTTCTTCCGCCCATTTCATAATTTTATCGAGATTCTTTTACAAAATCTGCTGATCTCGATCTTTTTGTATTCGTCGGTAAATCGGCATTCTAAATATTGTTGAGATATGCTGCATGTTGTACACTCCCAATGATTTTATTGTTAGTTAATCTACTTTATTAAAATATATTGAGGGTGTTTGAAGGCAATCTGAAAAGAAACAAGCATGTGTTCTGAAGAATAGAATCTTATGGAGTTGGAATGCAGCCGAAAAGACGAAAGAGAGGAAGCAATATCGTGATCGATTGTTATAAAAAGTTTAAACACCGATAGAGTAATAACATTCGTTTCAAAGACTGTTTCGAACGGAAAAGCATTCCAGGCGAATGAAGCAAGTGAAATGGAGTTTATGTACTGCATGAAAGGACACCGAAAAGAACACCATACCTTGAAGCGGGAGGCATGTCTGATCACTAGACGCGTGTATAGGCTACGGTAAAATTTGCAAGGGTCATCAAAAGACGTCGGCATTTGTTAGAAATTTCCCCCTCAAGCTCTGTGTAGCTATATCGTGCTTCGAGATTTTCAGCAGGAAAACATTGAAGCTGCTTTACACGGTAGTTTTTAAACGCATTACCAGCACACAAAGAGCACAGACAATCTGTACGGCTCCCTCCCTCGCTGGTGGGTGTGCAAATTTAAGGAACAACCATTGTCTAGGTGTCTTAGATCTTATTGTATTAAGATCTTTTCAATCGGATAGCGACCAAAATTGATAGAATAAAAAAATATTATGTGAAAAATAGAGAAATATGTAATATAGTACTAAATATGTAACAAAAAAATAGGATATTGTGTTAGGACGATTTGCTAAGATTATAATTTTGAGAACAGTAAGTAGAAAGAAAAACTATGTAATTACATGAAAATCAGGTCTCTACTGATCAATCAATGAGGTTTAAGCGACGTTCAAGGTTGGTGAAGGCGCTGTACCCAACCTACAAGAGGGTTGGTAGGAACCGCAAGAGGTTATGGTAGTGTTTCAGACGTCGAATAAACTAGCAGTTATGTTGGTTTAGTGGTGAGTTATAGTTGACATTTACATAATTGAAAAATGGCTTAGGCATCATGATGATGATGGTGTGTGTGTGTGTGTGTGTGTGTGTGTGTGTGTGTGTGTGTGTGTGTGTGTGTGTAAGGCATGAGGATAGGACGAGGAAGAGGAAAGAAAGACCTACCGTCGGCTTGTGGGGTTTCCCCCTAACCAGGACTCTCCCACCAGCAGGGCACCGCCCCAGCCGGAACAAGCTCTAAGCTCCCGACCGATCTCCCGGAATATGTGGTAGTGTAGTACATGTTAGTGTAAGTGTGTGTGTGTAAGGGGAGAGGATAGGACGAGGAAGAGGAAAGGACGAGGAAGAGGAAAGAAAGATCGCGCGCGGTCCGTGATCCGATTGTTAGGGTACCGCTCCGGCATTCGCCTGGTGTTCCGTTATTCGATTTTTCGATATTAAGGACCCACAAAACATGGATTCTGGCTACTCTACGCGTTAGAAGATTTTTTCTAAATTTAACAACTTGATTAATCCAATTTTACTTTATCAGGACCCCGTAATAAGAGTTTTCTGCAGAAAAATCGCGTTTTTTTGCGCAGGATTACATAACTTTTTCTCTACTCTGTAGCGAGAAAGTATAACTGGAAATTTTTAAACTTTTTAAAACATAAAATTTAAAAACACTATTTTTAACTTTTTAATATTTTTAGAATTATTTTTATTTTAAGTAGCATAAACTGCATAGGTCATGGGTGACTAGTACAGTAATACAATTAAAATTCTGAGAAAATATCGATAGTTTTACATAATTGTAACACTTTTTCTTGGAAACTTGGTGATGATAGGATTTCATTGAAATTTTCATTTCCTAAACTTTTGGAGGTGAAAAGGCACGCCAACGCTGTCCAATCGATCTGAAACTTTATGAATCTCGTTTTGGCATCTTTCTAGGAGTTTCTGTCAAAGAAATTTGGGCAGTTGATTTGTTGAAAATACCCTAACCGACATGTAAGGCTTAACTCACAATAGATCTTCTGCAGAATATATACAATATGCCGCTGATAAATATTTGAAAACATATGCTGTGTCAGCTAAAGTTTTTCTATTAAACTGTGATTTTTGTTGGCAACTCATAAAAAAACGTTCTTTCTGGATGCTCCACATATCTAGATTATACAGTGTCCAGACACTGAAATACAGCACCGAAGTTAACACAGAAATTAACACCGAATTAACTCAGAAATAAAATATCCAATTTTCCGAATCCGACTGCTTTTTATTTCTGAATTAATTTTTCGTTCTGAACAAATTTATTTCTGAATTAATTTCGTTTGTAAAAAATAAATAATTTACATGTTTCTGGAGTGTTTCTATGCTTTTACAATGCAAATTATTGCCTAGAAAACATTTTTTCAAACCAACGTTTGAGGGCTTTTTCGGCTCAGCCATTTAGAATATTCAATTATTTTATTAGAGAAAATATGCTTCAAATTGTGTTAAGAGTTTATTTTTCAAGTTTCGACGTTTCCTCCCCAGACATAGTACATCCTCCCCAGTATAGGTCTAGATTATACTGAGCACGAAATATTTTAATTTGCTTGCTTACTAATTCTTAGTCTTTCGACTTTGCAATGTATTGAGGAAGGTATTCATGTTTACTGAAAAATACAAATACATTTTCTAATTGCAGTACCTAGTGCCTGCCTAAAAAATCGTATTTAATCGTTTGGATCCAGTCACAAAATAAAAATTTCTATTTTTAAAACTAGAGCATTGCTTTAAGTTCAAAGACTATACAGCTGCAGAAGGGAACTACGTGCAAGCCCAAGTTTTGAGTCACTCAGTTATTTCGACAAGGGAATTACCCTTTCTTAATAATATGGTTTCTCTGGTATTCGATCAAAACCGTGTAATAACGTAAACTGGTAGAAGAGAAAATTGGCAGTGGAAGTAAAGAACCATAGAGTGGGAATGAGGAAATGTGTTAGCCGAGAATATTCATACAAAGAGTAGAAAAGTTTCTGTTAGGTACGCCCATTACATTTCAAGGAACAACGTAATTAAATTTGTTCCCGTTGTGCTGAAAGCAAGTGGGGATTTTAGGAGCACTCTAAAGGAACCCACACACGGTAGGGTCTCTGTCCGGGAGGTGCAAGGGTTCCAGTCCCGACGATGGCTGCATTTTCTATATTAACTCTACCGGGAGAGGTGGCTCAGGGCATCAACTGATGTCACTGCAGTGCCTCTGACCGGGAGGTCCTAGGGTTCCATTCCCCACGGTGGCAGAATTTCTATATTAACTCTACCGGGAGATGTGGCTCAGGGCATCAACTGATGCCACTGCAGTGCCTCTGACCGGGAGGTCCTAGGGTTCTACTCCCCACGGTGGCAGCATTTTCTATATTACCTCTACCGGGAGAGGTGGCTCAGGGCATCAACTGATGTCACTGCAAAGCCTTTGACCGGGAGGGTCTAGGGTTCCTCTCCCCACGGTGGCAGCATTTTCTATATTAACTCTACCGGGAGAGGTGGCTCAGGGCATCAACTGATGTCACTGCAGTGCCTCTGAGCGGGAGGTCCTAGGGTTCCACTCCCCACGGTGGCAGGATTTTCTATATTAATTCTACCGGGAGATGTGGCTCAGGGCATCAACTGACGTCACTGCAGCGCCTCTGACCGGGAGGCCGTATGTTCAAATCCTGACGGCGGCAGGATTTTCGACACCAGCTAGATAGCTTGGTCGAATTCAGCCGCTGTCTGGAATGGAAAGTCCAGCAGCCCGCTGGATTGATCAATAGTAGTTGTGATTTCTGCAATCAATATCAGGCTAATGCCGTAAAAGTACCCTACAAAAGGGACACGCGCCAAATTACGTGGAGGGAAATCCCCTCCCTCGTAAGCCGAGTATAGATCGGCAACAATTTTACGCGGGGGACAAACAAATCCACTTCACGGGATATAACATGTACTATATTTTCGACAATAGTGAAAGTATGTGTTGACGCACCCAGAAACGTCAGTGAAACAAAATTTCTGTAACCCGTGTGGGTCCTATAACAAGAGGGTCAATCCAAAAGTAACGCACAACAATATTTTAAACATTGAATTTATTTTCCATAGCTATTCTTTTTACTTTGTCGCTACGGACTGGAAAGAAAGCTTCGTGGAAAACGGCGAATTTTCGACACAAAAACTCTTATTACACGGCTGTGGTAACGAAAAAGGCGATAAATCCAGTTGCTAAATTTAGAAAAATTCCTCTAACACGTGGTGTTGCCAGAATCCATAATTTGTCGGTCCTTGATACCGAAAAGTCGAATGAAGGCAACACTGTCTGTTCGTCTGTCTGTTCGTCTGTCTGTTCGTCTGTCTGTTCGTCTGTCTGTTCGTCTGTCTGTTCGTCTGTCTGTTCGTCTGTCTGTTCGTCTGTCTGTTCGTCTGTCTGTTCGTCTGTCTGTTCGTATGTCTGTTCGTCTGTCTGTTCGTCTGTCTGTTCGTCTGTCTGTTCGTCTGTCTGTTCGTCTGTCTGTTCGTCTGTCTGTTCGTCTGTCTGTTCGTCTGTCTGTTCGTCTGTCTGTTCGTCTGTCTGTTCGTCTGTCTGTTCGTCTGTCTGTTCGTCTGTCAGTTCGTCTGTCTGTTCGTCTGTGTTCGTCTGTTCGTCTGTCTGTTCGTCTGTCAGTTCGTCTGTCTGTCTCGTCTGTCTGTTCGTCTGTCTGTTCGTCTGTCTGTTCGTCTGTCTGTTCGTCTGTCTGTTCGTCTGTCTGTTCGTCTGTCTGTTCGTCTGTCTGTTCGTCTGTCTGTTCGTCTGTCTGTTCGTATGTCTGTTCGTCTGTCTGTTCGTCTGTCTGTTCGTCTGTCTGTTCGTCTGTCTGTTCGTCTGTCTGTTCGTCTGTCTGTTCGTCTGTCTGTTCGTCTGTCTGTTCGTCTGTCTGTTCGTCTGTCTGTTCGTCTGTCTGTTCGTCTGTCTGTTCGTCTGTCAGTTCGTCTGTCAGTTCGTCTGTCAGTTCGTCTGTCAGTTCGTCTGTCAGTTCGTCTGTCAGTTCGTCTGTCAGTTCGTCTGTCTGTTCGTCTGTCTGTTCGTCTGTCTGTTCGTCTGTCTGTTCGTCTGTCTGTTCGTCTGTCTGTTCGTCTGTCTGTTCGTCTGTCTGTTAGTCTGTCTGTTCGTCTGTCTGTTCGTCTGTCTGTTCGTCTGTCTGTTCGTCTGTCTGTTCGTCTGTCTGTTCGTCTGTCTGTTCGTCTGTCTGTTCGTCTGTCTGTTCGTCTGTCTGTTCGTCTGTCTGTTCGTCTGTCTGTTCGTCTGTCTGTTAGTCTGTTTGTTCGTCTGTCCGTCCGTCTAAGAACAACGCCAGACGCTAAACCGTTCAGCCGATTTTCTCCAAATTTGATATTCCCAATAGATCTGACTGAAGTCGCGACCCCTTGAATTTGAAACCAGCATTTTAATTTTGGGGGTATTTTCCATGAAGCTTCTAGGATACTTTCAAAATTAAAAACAAGGCTCCATCTACTTTTATTAAAATTTATTGTGGGATAGTGTGAAGGGGTATTATGAGAATAGCGCAGGTTTCATGTTTGTTGATAGTCCTGATTTTTCGAAACTTGCAAAAGTTAAAAAAATATTCGAGTCTTCCTACAACTACAATTCTGAAGCTAAAAAATTTATCCCTTAATGAAATGTGTTTCTTAAAGATAGATTTTGAAATAAGGCCATGTACGATTTTTCGAAAATTTGAGTACTTTTCCGGTAATTTTGCGTGAAAATTCGGGCGATAAAGTATGTGCTGTTTTAGTACCACTAATTGTGGAGTATGTTGATCCATCCTTGAGGAACAAACAGACACTTCTCCACATAACTCCGTCTCTTTCTACTGCCTTGCGACACCTTTGTGAATGCTACGCATACCCGCATGGTTGAAGTCTGGGCCAGCACTTCACCGGGAACGGTGGCCCAGTGCATCAACTGATGTCACTGCAGCGCCTCTGACCGGAGGGTTCTAGGTTCACGTCCTGACCACGGTGACGCTTTCGACTCTAGCGCTTCAGCTAAGTCGAATTCAGTCGCTGTCTGGAGGAGAATTCTAGCGGCCGGCTGCTCTGATCGGTCGTTTTCCGTGGTTTCTCCGATTAACACCAGGCGAATGTCGGAGCAGTACCCTAACAAAAGGGCCACGGACCGCGCGCGATCTTTCCTTCCTCTTCCTTCTCCTATCCTCACCCCTTAAACACACGCTTACACTAACTTGCACTACACTACCACATATTCCGAGAGACCGGTCGGGGACTTAGTACTTGTCTCGGCTGGGGCGGTGCCCCGCTAGTGGGAGAGACCTGGTTGAGGGAAAACCCGTGAGCCGCCGGAAGGTCGACGCCGGATCTCGCCATCCAGCGGGGGAAGACCAACGCCACCTCTCAAGCAAAATCACGGAGTACACTTATGGGGCTAATGACCATAGTAGTTGACGCCTCGGTATCACAATCAATCAATCAAGCCAGCACATCTGAGCTACTGTGTAGCAGCCTTCAAAATGGAGTCATTATCTTCCGGAAACCATCTGACAGAAACATTTTCAAGTGCAGTTCTTTCAATATTCTGCCTATACTCGCTACTCCTATACCCGCTTTCATTGACAATTCTTTCACTGTTACACTTTTGTCAGACAGGAAGTGGTTCTGAATGAGCTGCACATTGTCAGGAGAATGTGTAGAACGCAATCTGCCTCTGAGTGGGAGACCCTGAACTTTCTCTGGCGCTAATTTACCAGATTATATGAAATTCAACGAATTAACTGTAATGTGATCAACATCATCATTTCCAAACACATTATTAACCTCTTGGAAATGTTTTTGCTTGTCTCGTTCTCACATAGGTTTGCCAACAATATTCATGTAAAAGAGAAAACACTCGATAAGAAACAACAACAACAATGCATTGACACGTTTTTTTATAAGTATTTAATTTAGAAGAACATCAACTTTATTTCTTTTTCCTCTCCATTTGAGATTCAAATGAAAAGATTCCTTTACAAAATGCAGATGATGGTCTGAGCGTCTCTTTTTGATTTAGGTCGCAAGACAGAGGTACTATAATGCATGCGTGTGTCATGTTCGTGTGTCAGCATTCAGAAAAAGAATATTCATATTTTCTATTCTAAATTTAACAATAAACGATACAACATAGCAGATGATACAATAAATATCAACAAATGTTAAAAATTTACTAGAAGGTGAACATTTAAAATACGAAGAGGACGAGAGGACAATTGCCTTTAAGGGAGGACTGTCGTCCTAAATGAAGAACTTTATGCAACCCTGTTCTCACAACACACCCACAGCTTCCGACGAACATGTAATTTTTTTTCTAGGGCTTTTATCCAGCGAACAGCCGGTTACCCTTTACGTCCCGTTGAGATGCATATTTGACCATACACTAGACCAACACACCTGCGGGCTCCTCCGATCTGGGGTCAGCAGAACGCGAGGCCCTCCGCGACAACACACACACAAAGTCAAGGGACAAACAGCCATGCCCAAGGCCGGACTGGAACCCGCGACCCTTCGGACCGAAGCGCTGAGTCGGTACTCGCTCTTAGCCACCTCGGCCATTCAGGCCGGCTGAACATGTAATGCACCAGCTATATTAATCGAGTGCTACGACAACACTTGCAAATTGAGCAAAATTTGAATTCAAGCGACAAGAACGATACTACGAAAACTGTAAAGAGCAAAGACGTAGAAAACAAAATTAATTTAAAACTAGTGGTGCTACAGAATGGCACAGACTTTCTCGTTGTAAAGATTTTTAATTTCCTTGGCAGGTGGACTGGCTTTCGGACTTGCCCCATCCTATTGTCAGCTGCCATCTATCGCCGCCCAAAGTACCTAATTTTTTTACATTTTCTCAACTTTTCGATTTCCAAATAATAGAACGGAAATATTAATATAAGAATATTAAAGAAGAGTAAAACCTCGTACTAAATATAAAGTTTCGTTAAAAAATTTGAAGCTGTTTTTAAACAAAATGGCGATTAAGCATTACTGTAAGTGCGCAATTTGAATTTTTACAGGAATCTGTTGAGTTTTCGAAAAATTTCATTTAGTCATTTGAAGCACTTTCATTTACAAATGCAATAATGTATACAAATCTATGGAAATATGCATTTTAATGGCATGAGAGATCTTAAAAAAAAATACATTTTTCGCGTTAGTTGATATCCACTAGCATGAATCCCAGTGCAATAATCAAATGAATAGATAAGATTCTTTCTCTTTTTTCTATTTCGAAATATTTTCTCCTTTTCAATTTATTAATCATTCATGCTGAAGCTATATCACAAGCTTACAAGTTGATTGAATGATTGATTTTTTCGTGTATCCGGGCGCGTCAACTGCTTTGGTCATTAGTCCCGTTAGTGTAGTGCATGTTTCTTCGCGGGAGATGGCGGTGATCTTTTCCCGCTGGATGGCGAGATCCGGCGCCGACCTACCGTCGACTAGTGGGGTTTCCCCCTAACCAGGACTCTCCCACCAGCGGGGCACCGCCCCATCCGGCACAAGCTCTAAGGTCCTAACCAGTCTCCCGGAATACGTGGTAGTGTAGTGCATGTTAATGTAAGTGTGTGTGTGTAAGGGGGGAGGATAGAACAAGGAAGAGGAAGGAAAGAGCGCGCGCAGACCGTGGCCCGTTTTTTAGGGTACTACTCCGGCATTCACCTGGTGTTCAAAAATATCGAAAAACTACCGATCAGAACGGCCGGCCGCTAGAATTCTCCTCCGGACAGCGACTGAATTCGACTGGCTGACAAGCTAGTGTCAAAAATTCTACCACCGTCCGAACTATAACAGTGGACCCCCTGTCGGAGGCACTGCAGTAACACCAGTTGACGCCTTGTGCCAACTCTCCCGGTACGGCTACGATCATCAGTTCTGTAAGTGTTGTGCATTTTCTATATCTGGCGGTGCTAATGTGCTCTTTTTCGATATAATTTCAAACGCCTATTTCCGTTAAAAGTTCGAAATCCATTTTCGTCGCAGGACATATCTTTCTACACACCACGTGCATTCTTTTGTATATACGTTGGTATGCGAGTAACTAAAGGTATTAAGGTGAGATCCCACCCGAAAAATGAGAAAAATGAGAATTTTTTTAAAAATTTTTTTGTATACCATCATTATAAACGACCCTTTTGGATACCCCGAATCGTGCATAATCCAGTATTTTATCGCACGTTACATGACGTCATCGCCATTATTAAACGCGACATGACGTCATCACACATTCAGCCAATAGTAGCAAGAGAATCGTGGGGAGGTAGAAGAAGACGGAACAGCCGACCACCGTTTTCTCGCACGGATGTCAACAATGCCATCTGGAATTTGATTTCCAGAGGGCGTTGGATGTCAAGCACCCGAGACGTCAGAAGAAAGTTGTTTCGCGAAATTAAGTTTGATTCTCTTGTAAATTTATAATGCTGTTATTCAAAAAAATAGCGTATGCAACTCGTTTATAATGTTGCTTTATTGCATTCGTACAAATTTGAAAACTCGCTCCTAACGTCGATCGTTTTCAAAACATGTACTCATGCAATAAAGCTTAACATTATAAACTAATTGCATTAACTACTATTTTAATCTTAAAATATTGTCGAGACTTTTATGAACATTTTTATATATTTTTCATTGAAAAATTGTTGATTTTTAATATTATTTTATTGCGTTTGAATGTGCATGGGTACCGATAGGCTGACGTTTCAGAAGTTCCATGGTTTCACATGAACAGACATAGTTCTGAAACTACTGACTCTCGAAGGCTGTGGGTTTCACAGTTTCATATTATCTTGTTCATCCATATAATTTGGCGTGCATATTGCTCTGTGTTTTTAAAGTTAAGAGTTATTTTCTCTCTGTTGGGGTAAGTGGTGAGATAGCGTATTGTGTGAGACAAAAGTCAACTATTTGGACTGAAATGACAAAATCTAAAGTGTTTTAAATAGCTTGTGAACAAAGGAAATAAATTAAATCGTAAAGACCGTTGACGTAAACAATTTATGTAATGCGTGAAAAACGTTTAGTAATCAAAATCTTAACTCCAGAATTGATTCAGTCACCCTCCCCTGTCCCACCTCCCTGCAGAGATCTCAGCTGAGAAAATGACCAAAAAAAAGGCAGAAAAAGAAGAGAAAGTAGCTTCTAGATAACAGCAATAATGAGCATAACTCACAACATTCAGCAGGTTACTTTTACGTAAAATAATACTACAAATATGCTGGATAAATCTTAGTAGAAACTTCAAGAGCATTTTTCTGAAAACACACTTTTTCAGTACAAATACTCCATTTTCTCATAAACTATTAAACCCATCGTTTACAGATTACTCAATGAGATAGAGTAAAGCTGTGGATCTACACTTGTGAAGTAAGCATTATTTGTTTCAATTTTATAAATAAATTTATCATTAAAGTTTCGAAAAAATGGAGCTTCGAGAAAAATTTATATTTCAGTTTCCTGCTGAGTAATTCTTTTCGATGTAGATTATTACAACAACAATTGTACAAATAATGTACAGTAAAAATTTCAAATCCGTATTTCCAATAGTCTCGGAGATAATTGGTCAGCAATAGTAAGAATTTAACATGGGTAACATGGGGGGGGGGAATCTCACTTTAGGAGAGTGTTCGTTTTATAATGATCCCTTTCTCCCTCGTTCATTTTCGTCACAGTTGCGAGAACCTGTTCCGTCACTAAAAGGCAATGCAATCTTTTAAATGGTCCCTAAGGCTCTGCTGATGAGCCGGCAGAAACGTCGGTGCAGGAATAGGCTTCTGGAAATTGAGGTTGGCAGAACCCTTCAGGTCATTCCTCGAAGTCTGAACCATTCGCCGAGGGCGGTTCCACGTTAGGGTAGTAGGTTCATTTGATCGACCACGGTGAAATACCCCCTGAAATACTCATTCGCATGTGGTTTCCTTTATTCAGCTTAGATAAGGCCTGAACAAATACTCATTCGCATGCGATTTGCTTTATTCAGTTTGGATACCCTGAGCAAATTCTGATTCGCATGCGATTTGCTTTATTCAGTTTAGATACCCTGAGCAAATACTGATTCGCATGCGATTTGCTTTATTCAGTTTAGATACCCTGAGCAAATACTGATTCGCATGCGATTTGCTTTATTCAGTTTAGATACCCTGAGCAAATACTGATTTGCATGCGATTTGCTTTATGCATTTTAGATAAGGTCTGAACAAATACTGATTGTTTTTTTTTTATTTGTTTTGACTACGCGTTGCTACCGTAGGCAACCGTTGTGAGTCTCTCATCGTCCACGTGAAGACTTCATCACTTAGCGTGGGTGCTTGGTGCTAAAGTGAAAGGGGGTGCACAACTGATGTGTTTACGGTAGCCTCCCCTGCACTTGGGGTTTCAGATGGGAGTTGTTGGCGCGATGGCTCATAGACTGCGCTCGCTTCTCTTCTGAGGATGGGGAGAAGGCCCCCAGGGAGGAATTGTTGCTCTTTAACGGTTTGGTAATTGCTCTGGTTTTGCTCGTCTATGTTGGGTAGCTTTATCTCTCTTTCTCTCTCGTTTGTTTTATTCTCATTCTCTCTCTCTCGTTTGTTTTATTCTCATTCTCTCTCTCTCGTTTGTTTTATTCTCATTCTCTCTCTCTCGTTTCTTTTATTCTCATTCTCTCTCTCTTTCTTTCTTTCTTCTTCCCTCTGAAACGTTCTCACTTTTTATATCATTACAGCATAATCACCAATCGATGAAAATCATTCATCAGATCACTCTCCTTCTCTGACCGGAAGCGGTAGTTCAGTGCATCAACTGATGCCACTGCAGCGCCTCTGACCGGGAGATCCTAGGTTCCCAGGGCGGCAGGGTTTTCGACACTAGCTTTTCAGCTAGGTCGAATGCAGTCGCTGTCTGGAGAAGAATTCTAGCGGCCGGCTGCTCTGATCGGTAGTTTTCCATGGTTTCTCCGATCAACCCCAGGCGAATGCCGGAGCAGCACCCTACCAAATGGGCCACGGACCGCGCGCGATCTGTCCTTCTTCTTCCTTGTCCTATCCTCTCCCCTTACACGCACACTTACACTAGCATGCACTACACTACCACAGATTCCGGGAGATCGTCCGGGAGCTTAGAGCTTGTTCCAGCTGGGGCGGTGCCCCGCTGGTGGAAGAGTCCTGGTTAGGGGGAAACCCCGCTAGCCGACAGTAGGTCGGCGCCAGATCTCGCCATCCAGCGGGGGAAGATCACCGCCATCTCCCGCGAAAAAACATGCACTACACTAACGGGACTAATGGCCAAAGCGATTGACGCGCCCGGAAACACGAAAGAATCAATCAATCAAAACTCCTTCTCTGCTTTCACTCTCTCTCTCTCTCTCTCTCTCTCTCTCTCTCTCTCTTCTATTCTTGTGGCGCTCCAGGGCTCGGAAATTGCACCGTTGGGCTGTCGATGGTTCCACGTCACCAAATTCCAGCAGGGATGATTTCAAAGGTCGAAAATCACGCACGTTGCATGTAGAAAACCCTGGCTTAATGCCCGACAAAATTAAATCCTCACACACTTCCCGGTATAAATAGATTCTAAAATCGTTTAGCCATGAATCGACAGATGAAACGGATATTTTGACTGTTCTTGTTGATGTGGCGTTTCTTGGAGGTGAAAATGGAAGTCAAAAACTGGTTATGTGCTGACAATTTTTAAATGCTCAACAATGTGGGTTCAGAATAGGCATATTTTATGAAAAATTGGCCATTTAACCACCACTACCACCACCACAATAACAACTACAACATAATCTTGTGTATTCTGTGTCATAGTTCTCCTCGGAATACGTTCTCCAGAACAGCAATGCAAATGAAAGCAATGAAATATCTTCACGCATTTCGTAACTGTGGAGGCTATAAAAAGTCGAATTATTCCGAAAGGGTCAGTTTTAGTAGATTGCCAGTGAGTCACAGGTATTTTGGGACTGCTGCGAAAAGCCATAAAACGAACGGTACTTGGTGCAGAAATGAACTGACTTTACTCGCTGAAAGTGCACATTAAGAACACGACTGCTGTACTATAACCAGAATTATCTTCTGGGGAAATCCGGTAAGTGAATATCTGACAAAAATAAGCCGAAGATTTTTTATATATGAACCAAATCAGTTCATGTGGCTACCTCGCGAATAGAATTGTTGATTTTCACTTTATGTACCGACAAGTTAGAATAGGTAAATGATAAACAATTTAAAAGATCGGCCCTCTGGCCACTGAAAAAAATACAACTCGAACATTTGCAGTTGTGAGATTTAGAGAAAAATACAATTAGCACAGTGTACTCGGTTGATCTTTCTAATCGATACCTGTTAGGTTATTTTAGTAACAGCTTCGTGAAGGAACCAACCATTTGTCAATTAAGTAAATACAAATATAATTTTTTTCCACTAAAACTTCAAACAGCATTTTTTTTGGTTATGTCACTTTTTTAGCCATAGTGCAAGATGCACAGCGTTGGGAATTTAAATAATACGTATTTCTCGTAATATTTGTAACTTTTGCCCTTTTTGAAAATTTAGAGACTTCAGGTAAAAGGAAACCTGCACCATTTATAAGCATTTTTATTCTATTCGAGGGGGGATTTAAAAAAGTTGAGCGATTTTGGAGAAAAAATATAAATAGCCTTTATATCAAGCAACAATTATGGGGGAAATTGTATTAACAAAAATAAAAAATACTGCGTAAATAAGTAATATGGTGAGAAAATAAAACATTCAATAGCTGTGGTTGTCTCCCAATGAGAAAAGACTGCGTTACTACGTACACTGGGAGTAGATTCTTGATTATTTTCCGGGCAATTGGAACTACTTGTTTAGCATGCTATTGCAGTACAAACGTTGTCAATTACCTTTCCCACTACATTTCCATTTTGCCGGATGTCAACCTTAGGTTGCAAAGGGATAGAAGTATAGAATATTCCCCCTGTGATCGTAGTGACTTAGGAAGGAAGTCGATTATGTATGTCTGCATGTGTGTGTGTGTGTGTGTGTGTGTGTGAGAGAGAGAGAGAGAGAGAGAGAGAGAGAGAGAGAGAAAGGGATGGAGAGACTGACACAGTGAGAGACTGACGGGGAGAGAAAGCGAGACGGAGAGAGAGAAGTAGAGACGGAGAGAGAGAAGTAGAGACGGAGAGAGGAGAAGTAGAGACGAGAGAGAGAGAGAAGAGAGACGGAGAGAGAGAAAGAGAGAGAGAGAGAGAAAGAGAGAGAGGAGAGAGAGAGAAAGAGAGAGACAGAGAGAGAGAGAGAAGAGAGAGAGAGAGAGAGAGAGAGAAGACGGAGAGAGAGAGAGAGAGAAAGAGAGACTTGAGAGAGGAGAGAGAGAGAGAGAGAGAGAGACGGAGAGAGAGAGAGAGAGAGAGAGAGAGACGGAGAGAGAGAAATAGAGACGGAGAGAGAAGAGAGAGAGAAAGAGAGACGGAGAGAGGGACAGACAGAAATAGAGACGGAGAGACGAAAGAGAGACGGAGAGAGAGAAGAGAGACGGAGAGAGAAAGGGACAGAGAGACAGGAGAGAGAGAGACAGACAGACAGACGGGGAGAGAGAGACAGGACACGGGAGAGAGAGACATAGAGGGAGAGAAGACAGACAGACAGACGGGGGAGAGAGAGAGAATACAGACAGAAGACGGGGAGAGAGAGAGAGAGAGACAGACAGACAGACGGGGAGAGAGAGACAGACAGACAGACAGACGGGGAGAGAGAGACAGACGGGGAGAGAGAGACAGGCGGGGGAGAGAGACAGGCAAAGACGGGAGAGAGAGACGGGGGATAGCAGACACAGGACTACATCTACCCGGTTACACTAGTTACAATACATGAGACAGAGACAGGAAGAGAGACGGAGAGAGAGACAGAGACAGGAAGAGAGACGGAGAGAGAGACAGAGACAGGAAGAGAGACAATCGGGGAGACGGAGACAGAGAGATGGGGGAGAGAGACAGACAGAGGCGGGGAGAGAGGGAGAGACAGGGACGGCGAAAGAGAGAGACAGAGGCAAAGACGGGAGAGAGCAGGTCTGCATCTACCCGGTTACGAATAAGGAACGAATGTATGCTTGTTTGAATTAAAGTATGTTTCGTTTCCAAGGCCCCACAATACGAGTTTTTCTGTTGAAAATTTTACGTTTTCCCCCGCAGCTTTACAACACTTTCTCTTCTTTCATTCTTAAGGTCTAGAAAGTAAAAAGCTTGTGCTTTAATGGAGTTTTTAACATGTGTGAGTGTTTAAAATAAGATGTTTAGGTGCGAATTCATTACGTATTCCAGAAATCTAAATAAACCATCAAGCTTTTGCAATTTGAGGTTTATAAAATTCTCCAACTTTACTCGACCTGTAAATTCCACGACTGTTTCGTGCCGAAAGCATTTCTCATAGAAAGGAGCAAGATGCCTCATGTTTCTGCCAAGAAACGTGACACAAAGAGAATTTGAGAAATGGAATGTCTATCATATTTACTTCCACTATGATGCAATTCATCGTTTTCCTGTTCGAGTCACGTTCTTTTTTATAACGATTTGAAATCAATGTAACTTGTGCGTCTATGAGTCAGCATCAGAAGGTAGAACGTTTGTGATGATATTCGAACGTTCGAGAAACTGATGCAATTCCAAAAGCAAGAGACTTCATAGAAAACTGAAAATCACTGTTGACGTAAAATATGTTGCCAAGACTTATAAAATATTTAAAAAGCAAGTTGTGTATGACGTAGTATTTCATAAAAGCACTCAGGATGTACATGTACAAGACATAGGATAAACAAATTCAAAAATAAAATTCAAAGACCGTCAAGTTTTTATTTACCGAACTTACTACGTACAAATTGGTAGTATTGTACTGTTAAGGGAAATATCAGGAATTTTTTGATAGAAAACTTTTATTTTGGGGTCCTGGTGTCAAAAAATTGAATAAATCTTGTTGATTGTTCTTGTGATGCCGGGCGCGTCAACTACTATGGTCATTAGTCTTGTAAGTGTAGTGCGTGTTTTTGCTCGGGATGTGGCGGTGGTCTTCCCCCGCTGGATGCCCAGATCTGGCGACGGCCTACCAGGTATCACCCACCAGCGGGACACCGCCCCTGCCGGGACAAGTTCTAAGCTCCCGACCTCTGTGGTAATGTAGTGCATGTTAGTGTAAGTGTGTGTGTAAGGGGAGATGATAGATAGATACATAAATAGATAGATATTATTCTGCAGATAGGTATATACAACCTGATTATTATTCAGTGTATGATATGGCATTGGATTCTGGAGACATCTCGCCTGCGTGCTATTTTACCACTTTTTCAAATTTGTCCGCAAGTACGAAAACAGTTTTAAAATTTTACTTGGGAAAACAAGTTCATCAGGTGAAATCTATCAAGGAGCCAAACGCCGTTTTGAGATCAAAAATCGAGTCGCAGGATAAAACAGCTCGTGCGTAATTTCGGCTCATTCTTTCTGGTAGTGGAATGATAACGGAAGATCTTAGAAGTAAAATGTATGTAAAATAAGATGTTAGAACATGGAATATTGGTGATATCTACTCAATTAGCTAAATTTTCTTTTTGAAATCAGTTTCCAAATCGGAATTGATATTTTGAGTAGTGCCTCAAATAACATTTTGATGGTATTCGAAGGAAGACGGAAATATGTGAACAAGATATATAGTTTTATACGACTATTACAGATGATACGAGACCGTTTGGTTCTGTTACAGCATCACTAGTTTGATAAGTGGAGAAAAATATATTGAGATTGAAAGGGACGAAAGCATAAACCGACTGCCCAGCTTGCCTGCCTAAGAGCACGGCCTCCTCCCGTGCCGCATGCCACCGGGTTTGGCCGTTCGGCCGTGTCGAGGGAGCGCCCACAAGGGTCGGGTGACGCAACTACGTGGAGCGGGAAGGGGGGGTGACGTGTTTTTCCGAAATTTCCACTTTACGCCGCTCCTATTCATCCGATTTGCATGATTGACACGGCGTTGGATTCAGGAAGCACATCGTCATAGCGCTATAAGCCCACATTTTTTAATTTCTTCCCGGAACAATGAGAAAAATCTTCGGAAATCTTTTTGAAAAAACGGCTTCGTAGCGTAAATTCTACTTTGAAAAGGAGTCCACTGCCATTTACAGATCGAAAATCGAACAATTTGTTCAGACGTTATCGGTCGAGTAAATTTTGCTTATTTTGGTGCTGCCACATGGTGGCGACAAATTGAACTAGTGTCGGTACATTTAGCCTTAAATTTATCTCTTCTTGCGTCATGCGTGGAATGACAGCATCTACGCATATCACTGACGATTTCGTGTTTCTGAACGCGTCGACTGCCACGTTTGTGAGTTCCGAATGTGTGGTATATGTGTTTACCACAGATGGTACCGGGAGTGGTGGCTCAGTGCATCAACTGATGTCTCTGCAGCGTCTCTGACCGTGAGGTCCTCGGTTCGAGTTCCGACGGTGACAGGATTTTCGACACCAGCTTTTCAGCTAGTTCGAATTCAGTCGCTGTCCGGAGAAGAATTCTAGCGACTGGCTGCTCTGGTCAGTAGCTTTCCGTGGTTTCTCCGAACACCAGGCGAATGCCGGAGCAGTACCTTGACAAACGGGCCACGGACCGCGCGCGATCTTTCCTTCTACTTTCTTATCCTGTCCTCTCCCCTTACACACTCACACATACACGAACATGCACTACACCACCACATATTCCGGGAGACCGGCCGGGAGCTTAGAGCTTGTCCCGGCTGGGGCGGTGCCCTGCTGGTGGGAGAGTCCTGGTTAGGGGGAAACCCCGCTAGCCGACGGTAGGTCGGCGCCGGATCTGGCCATCCAGTGGGGGAAGACAACCGCCACCTCCCGAGCAAAACCTCGCACTACACTTACGGGACTATTGGCCAAGATTTACGTATTTATTAATTAACTAGGTGTTAACTTTACTTGATATGCTTTTTTATTTCCCTCCCATAATTCCCTTTCATAATTCCCTCCGCAAGAGAACATGTGGCAACATTCAACTGCTTTCATATTTCCCTCGTCACCACGATTCTATTGATCCAGATGCATGCAGTGTATATAGAGTCCGTATCGAAGGCGTTAACAAGCTATAACATAACAGTAAAGAAAACGATAATATATTAGAGTATGTCATATTTTCGTTACGTGTGGGTTTACCAAACGACTCTGTCTAAGGACCGATAGTAAAAACGTTTCTGGAAACTGAGATTCAGAACAAGTAATTTTTGTTCATTGTTACCCATTACTATTAAGAACTAATAGTTTTAAATATCACGTACATTTCTTGAACTTGAAATATGCTTATCGCTGTTGCCTTTTGCCTACAGGAAACGGGATATTCTCATTGTTCTATAAAAGTTCCAGAAATGTAATAGTACTAACACAGTATTCTTCATCCTTTAACGCAAAACGCCTTTCTGAAACATGAAGAAGAAAGTTTTTGAAAACGGAGCTATGCTGATGAAGTGTTTTGGAGTCAGATTACAAATGTTCTAACTCAGACAGAGAGTTGAATTTCAATACGATCTGAATCATTGGAATGCTACGTGTTAGAAGAACAAGGAAAATTCCCAGACATTTGATACTTGAGTCATCATTGCATTTTAAATTCCTTGCAGGAAAATACGCCGCACGAAAGATACAGCTATAAATACAAATTTTACAAGTCGGTGCCGTGGGAATACTTTGGACTTTGTAAATCATTGTTTTAAAAAGTGAAAATAGCTTGATACCGTAGTCCTACTTCGGATAGCCTTGTGTAGTACAGTGCATCAATTGATGTCACTGCAATACCTTTTTTTTATTTTTTATTTTTATTTAAGGTCGCATCAACATCTAAGGTCATTAGCGACCACTATTGCTGTTAACGGTATGGTAACTATGTGGATGAAACGATATGGTGATTGATGATAAGGGGTGAAAGGACGAACACAAATACAACCATGCCCGAGGCGGGACTCGAACCCGCGACCCTTCGGTCCGAGATCACTACGACACTACTGCCTTAGCGATCTCTCGCCACCGGGCCGGCTGCAACACCTTTGTTGGAGGGACCGTGGCAATATTTGTGATACTTGTTACAGACATGGGTCGACTTCAGTAACTGTTTGGAAAAGAAATCTAGCGGCCGGCTGCTTTGATAGATAGTTTTCCGTGGATTCTCCGATCAATACCAAACGAATGCCGGAACAGTACTCTAACAAACCGGCTACGGACCGCGCGCGATCTTTCCTTCCTCTTCCTTGACTTATCCTCTCCCTTACTTACACACATACACACACACACACACACACACACACACACACTTACATGCACTATACTATCACATATATCGCACCGGTAGCGGTAGCTCAGTGCATCAACTGACGTCACTGCAGCGCCTCTGACCGGGAGGTCCTAGGTTCCCACTCCCCACGGCGGCAGGATTTTCGACACTAGCTTTTCAGCTAGGTCGAATTCAGTCGCTGTATGGAGAAGAATTCTAGCGACAGGCTGCTCTGATCGGTATTTTTCCGTGGTTTCTCCGATCAAACTACGCGAATGCCGGAGCAGTACCTTACCAAACGGGCCACGGACCGAGCGCGATCTGCCCTTCCTCTTCCTTGTCCTATCCTCTCCTTTTACACACACTTACACTAACATGCACCACACTACCACATATTCCGGGAGACCAATCGGGAGCTTAGAGCTTGTCCCGGCTGGGGCGGTGCCCCGCTGGTGGGAGAGTCCAGGTTAGGGGAAACCTCACTAGCCGACGCTAGGTCGGTGCCGGATCTCGCCATCCAGCGGGGGAAGATCACCGCCATATCAGGAGAAAAAACATGCACTACACTAACGGGACTAAACCGAAGCAGCTAACGCGCCCGGAAACACGAAAAAATCAATCAATAACATGTATCGGTCAGTCGGGTTTTACAGCTTGGCCCAACTCGGGTGGTGCCCCGCTGGGTGAAGATACCTGGTTGGGGAAAACTCCAGAAAAGTAGGACAGCGCCGGATTTCTCCGAAATAAAGATCACTGCCACTCCTCGCGAAAACAAGAAAAGCATTACACATATGTGACTATTGACTTCAGCAGCTGACGCACGCAGAATCACTAACAATCAATGAATTAAATGGTGTTTCGGGTTGCATGTACGCCTGGTTATTTATTTTTGTGGCGTAAAATACAAAATCCCATATATTTTGCCTTTAATCGGTTTGATGCACTCTTGGATAATAATTCCTTATCAAACAATGATACATTTACGATGTTTTGTTTTAATATGTGGTAAATAGTTATATAATCTTTTGTCTTTCCTTACTGTCATTCTTTAGCGTAATTATATGTACATGGGTTACATTTTATCCAAGTAATACTGCAACATATGATAACTCAACATTACAGTTTGAACATGGGTTAAATATATTGTTGGATTTGTTTGTAGTTGTCTGATAGATCAATGAGCCCTTTTCAATAAATCGTTCACATAAAGATTATAGTACGGCAACTCAGAAAAAGTATTTTTTGGCCCGTAACAACTTTTCGAAAATTCCAGTTTTCAAATTCAGGCTATAACTGTCGCGGTAGACATAATACATGCTTCCTTGTTTCTCTAAAATGGGAGCAGTTGAAGTTTGTTATTTCGTGAGTAGGGCGATTCTGTAGTGAGGGAATTAAACCTTCCAAACCGATATGAATCAATGAGAAACTATTCGCGTATTCTTCTTCTTCTTCTTCTTCTTCTTCTTCTTCTTCTTCTTCTTATTATTATTTTTATTATTATTATTATTATTATTATTATTATTATTATTATTACATTTTTATAATTTAGAAAAATATTTCAAATATACTCAAACAAGAATGCATTCAAATTTTGCTTTTATTGTGTTATTTACGATGCTTGAAATTTGACTAGGAAAGCAATATATCGTACGACTAACTTAACGTGACTAACACACCTGAAGATGCCAATGATGTTCAAACAAAAACAAATTAAAATTATTTGAGGTTTTATACACGTTCCATTAATTTTAAGAGTTTACCGCCTATAAATAACTTTTGAATACGAAATTTCATCGCTTCTTTCATCATGATAACGAATTGCTTCAGAAAGCACTCTGATTTACTCATTCAATGAAATTGTATTACCAGTATTACGAAAAAAAAATCACTTTATACAAATGTAGATCCAGAACAGATACAGAATGCAGTTTTTTTGTACAGGCAATGTTTTTTTGACAAGACTAGATACCTCGACGTACCAGACAGGATCATTTACAACACATTACAAGTTACAAATATTGACCTGTCCGTGGAATCACACATTAGTTCCATCAAATCAAATACATCGCTCGTTTGTAGGGCAAATACGAATAGTTCGTATTAAATAGGAGCAAAACGTTTTATCATCTGCTGCCCACCACGCTCATTGACATATTTTATTTATAATTCAACCGTGTTTTGTATAGTAGAAGAGAATAGGAATTTTAGAGCTTAAGAAAATCTACACGGTTAGTAAGACTCGTCAAATCCCTAAATAACAGCAAGATCTCTGCATTTAGGTAAATCTATCCCCTATGTCTTCTGCTCCTAATATTACGCTAACATTCCTACGTCTTGCAGCTTGAAATGCTATGTATTCAGCAGATATATTTCACGTGACATTTATTCAGTACTGCTTTCTAGCAATAAGCAAATAAGTTTAGCTAAAATGCTCAGCTAATAAGCTTCAAAGTTGTTCTCTAAATTATTCATAAATATTATAAGATGCTCAAAGATTTTTTTCTACGTTTCAAAAAAAAAAATCAATTGTGTATGGAATGGGAGAGAAGTAAGGGATTCTGGGACACAATAAAATCTGGACAAATAGCTTGTTTGTATGAACGCCTAAATAGCATCTGTTCCAACAACACTGGTGAGTTAAATAATACTTCTACTGTTTATAACCCACCGCTTGAAATATTACTTATTCACAAGATACATTCCATGTATCATTTATCCGCAGTTATTGCTGAAAAGGTCGAAAGTTTATCTGGAAACTGTTGACATTCATACGGGAGTTTTAGTAAACTCACGGTCGGGAAATCGACAGTTTCTCTTTGCCGACAACACTGGTTGCTATCTTTTATTCATAATTCGATTACGTATTCTATGAGAGAGAAGAAAGAGAGAGGAGAGGGAGAGAAAGAGTAAAGAGAGAGGGAGGGAAAGAGTAAAGAGAGAGGGAGGGAAAGAGTAAAGAGAGAGGGAGAGAAAGAGTAAAGAGAGAGGGAGGGAAAGAGTAAAGAGAGAGGGAGGGAAAGAGTAAAGAGAGAGGGAGGGAAAGAGTAAAGAGAGAGGGAGGGAAAGAGTAAAGAGAGAGAGAGAAAGAGTAAAGAGAGGGAGAGAAAGAGTAAGAGTAAAGAGAGAGGGAGAGAAAGAGTAAAGAGATAGGGAGAGAAAGAGAAGAGAGAGGGAGAGAAAGAGTAAAGAGAGAGGAGAGAAAGAGTAAAGAGAGAGGGAGAGAAAGAAAGAGAGAGGGAGAGAAAGAGTAAAGAGAGGGAGGGAAAGAGTAAAGAGAGAGGGAGGGAAAGAGTAAAGAGAGAGGGAGAGAAAGAGTAGAGAGGGAGAGAAAGAGAGAGAGGGGAGAGAAAGAGTAAAGAGAGAGGGAGGAGAAAGAGTAAGTGAGAGAGAGGGAGAGAAAGAGTAAAGAGAGAGGGAGAGAAAGAGTAAAGTGAGAGAGAGGGAGAGAAAGAGTAAAGTGAGAGAGAGGGAGAGAAAGAGTAAAGTGAGAGAGAGGGAGAGAAAGAGTAAAGTGAGAGAGAGGGAGAGAAAGAGTAAAGTGAGAGAGAGGGAGAGAAAGAGTAAAGTGAGAGAGGAGGGAGAGAAAGAGTAAAGTGAGAGAGGAGGGAGAGAAAGAGTAAAGTGAGAGAGGAGGGAGAGAAAGAGTAAAGTGAGAGAGGAGGGAGAGAAAGAGAAAAGAGAGAGAATTCCGGATATCCAGGAAACGTGCACATATATCACAATTTTAATTTCTAAATAACAAGATCCCTTTATTAACACCTCTAGCCAGGTACATGATATTATCCTATATCCTTCAGATTGAGATGAATATATTCAGTGGGCACATTCCTTTCATACGTAATTTACTCCGTACTGATTGCTAATATGTTCCAAACTTGCTCTCGACGCTATTAACATCTACGCGGGAGCTTTAGCTAATACACCGTCGTGTTATCAAACGTAGTGTATACGAGTATCAATCAAACGTGTTATCAAAGTTACGGACGTTCCTTCCTATATTTTATCCATAATTGACGGTGCCGGCTTGGAGGTCGCTAAGGATGAAAGGCCGTAGCTGCCTCGGTTCGAAGCGTCGCGGATTCGAATCCCGCCTCGTGCATGAATGTTTATGTGTTGTCCTTACCTGTTCTCCCTACAGTTAAAACCATCACTGTGGTCGCTATATGACCCAAGTGGTTAAAAATAGCAATTTTACGGCACATGAGAGAGGTACGGATACTAAATCGCTAAAAAACTAGTGGTGCTAAAACAGCTTCTCGCCCTATTTTCGTGCAATATTACGCAGAAAGTACTAAAATTTCCAAAAAATTGTACATGCCCTTATTTGAAAATATATCTTTAAGGAGAAGTTTTGTTGTGGGAAACATATTTTTTTAAAAAAATTTGAGTTGTAGGAAGACGCCAAAAAAATTTGAAATTTGTTATTGCAATTTTCGAAAAATTAGAGTTTTTAATGAACATGAGACCTGCACCATTCTGTTAAATGTTCTTCACAGTATTCAACAACAAAATTTCATCAAAAATGTTGGAGCCATTATTTTGAAAATTTTGAAATGTCCCAGGGACTTCATGTAAAATACGGACAGACAGACGTTTTGCTGTCATTAGATTTTTCAGTATCATGGACCCACAAAACATGGATTCTGGGTACACCGCGTGTTAGAGGATTATTTTTTTCTAAATTTATCATCTGGATTTTTCCACTTTTTTGTTGCCAGGAACCTGTAATAAGAGTTTTATGCCGAAAATTCACCAGTTTTTTCGCGCAGCATTACATAACTTTCTCGGTTTATCCGTAGTTTAGGGTTGCACGGTTCCTTTGGTTCCTTTTATGATTCATTATTTCTCGCGATTCCTATGTTTATAGTTGCGCGGTTCATTTGAATTACTGGTTGAGTGATCGAGAATAATGGTGTTCTCTTTAAAATAAATTCTCTTAAAAGTGAGAGAGGTATATAATACAGCACGTCGCGGACCACTTGGTGAAAAAAATGCGTTGGTTAAAGAATTGTGTAGGTTATAAAATTAAATTTGTAGCGTGAAAAATACGAATAATCAGTTCACTTAATGAGAGTACGTTGCTACATGGATTTACACGTACAGGGGGCTTTAGAGCAGTGGGGTAGTTATTCTCCCGATCAACCTTTAATTTAAATAATTATATTTATTGCTGTAACATCATGAACTTAACTACACGCGACTACTACGTATAAACAAGGATTCAGTTCATGGAGTCGATTCTGTTCTAATGAACCGAATCAGTGAATCAAAGGAACCGTGCCACCCTATACTTCGGATTTACCACTTTCTCTTTACTACGTCGCGAGAAAGTAACAAACTCGTGTGGATAGATCCGGCGACGGCGGCGTTGGCAACGGAGGCGGTTGCGGCGAGGGCGGTGGTGGCGGTGGCAACATCCGTGGCATGAGCTTGGCGACTCTCCACCCTCACCATCTCCGCTGCCCCATGGCCCAACCCGCCAATGAGCGCGGAGCAGCCCGGCTCGCCATTGGCTGTTTCGTGTGGTCGGCGCCTCCCGCCCCGCAGCTGCCACCGCCTCCGCCGCCGCCGCCGCCGCCGCCGCCGCCGCCGCCGCCGCCGCCGTCGTCTCCCAAGTACATACTCCCGTCTGGCTGCGACGCCTTCAGTACTGCTGTAGATGGCCTCGTATGTGGTCGTTGTTTGGTCGCCCGTTCGCAGACTTTTTTTTTACCAACACACGGCGCGACTGATTTTGTCTCGTGAGTGACGTTAACGGGCCCCTCGTACCCACATGCCCCGTCGGCTTCGTTCGTCCACATCAGGCAGCCGTCGCCCCCAACCCTGACTGTTCTGCTGCGAGCACCGTGTCGACTTGCGAGCAGTTTGCGAGGTACGTTTGTGCCATTACAACGCATTCACGCTAGTGAGTGGTTTTCTGACGTGTGAAGAAATGTTCACTGTTGGTGCCTTATGTATTAACGGCAGCTTTACCGTTATCGAACTGTGAATTGCAACGTGACATATCAGTGAACATGTGCAAGTGCAATATTTTGTAACTGTGAACTAATAACATATCGATATAATACTTTTTATACAGAGGTTTCGTAGTTTTCTCGCTGCTTGTGCAGCTGACTCAGTATGAATGTCGCATGAGTAATTGCAGTGAATCCATTATCAGTCTAATACAGACGGGCAAGTAACTTGTCAGTGAATAATATTGCGTTATCGTATGCTGATGGCATCGAAGTGATTCGAAATCTATTTTGACGACATACTTCCTATTATGCCTTGTAAGAAACTTATGGCTGCTTTCCCACCAGTTTGATGGGATTCATTGTAACGAGATATTTGTGACATTCCAATGTGGAGATGCCAGTGAAATATTTTGTGACTTCATGGACAAATAACATGCGAGAGTTATTCGTTTTCCACAACGGTTTTACAGTTTTGGGGTTCCCTGAACAGTTGACGCTTGTGAGAATTCCACCCCAATATGGGAATGAAGAATGTCAATGCAGAATGTTGTGGCCTCGTAGTCTGATGACATCAAATTGATTGATTTCTGTGTCGACGATTTACTTCCTAGAGTGTCTTCTAAGAAATTTATGGTTGATTTTCCGCCAGATTTAAGAGATAAATTTGTGCCATTCCAATGCCCAGATGCCAGTGAACTATTTTGTTGATTCGTGGACTAACAACATTAAGTTGACTCGTTTTCCACTACGGTTTTGTACATTTTTTGACTGCCTGTACAGTGGTCTCTCGGATTGTCGCTCGAGAACTGAATTGAGGTATATGCCAGTGAAGAATGTCACGGTCTCTTTGGTTGATTGCATTAGTGAGACTCGATTTCTGTTTTTACGACGTCCTTCGTATTGTGACTTGTAAAAGATCTTACGATTGCTTTTTCACCAGTTTTAAGACATTCCTTTGTAACATTACTGTGCTCAGATGCCAGTGAAATATTTTGTGACTTCGTGGACCAATAACATATCCATGTGTTTCGTTTCCTACAGAGGTTTTGTACGTTTTCAGACTGTCTGTACAGCTGCCTTTCTAGACATGTGCAGTAATTGGAGTGAGGTGTATGCCAGTGAATAATGTTGTGGCCACGTACTTTGATGGCATCAAAGTGATACTATTTCTCTTTGGACAGCTTACTCCCTATTGAGTCTTGGACGAAACGTATTTCCACCAGTTTTATGATATAAATTTGTGGCATTAGAGTGCCCAGATGCCAGTGAAATATTTCGTCCCCTCGTGAACCAATAATATGTGTATGTAATTCGTTTTCTATAGTGATCTTGTACAGTCTTGTTCATGAATATTGCACAATTAATTACAGTGAGGTATACGCCAATGAAAAATGGTTTGGCCTCTTAAGCTCATGGAAATAGGAAATTAAAGTCGTACTATTTCTGTTTTGGACGAGTTACATCTAGTTCCCCGAATTCTCATAAAAAACTCTTGAAGTTTTTAGGTACTCGTAAATGCTACCAGTAAGCCACTGCAACATTTTGTAAGTTCGTAAACTGATAACACCACATGAAAATTATTTCTTTGCTGCTTTAGTGTGCATTTTTCTGTGATCGTAGGCAGGTTATTGGATGAATTCCAAGTAAATTGCGTAAATCATAAGTAACTTGCATGGACGCCAATTAACTTGTATAAACTCTAAAACGCCACACAAGCACTTGCAGTGAGACTTGTAGAGACTTGCATCACAGGAAAAGGCCTCCAAAACTGTAGGTAACACGTCTTTAAAGTGATACGATTGCTGTTTCGGTGACTAACAATTGCATGTCTCCTCGTAAGAAGCTCTTGGTAATCTTTCGTGCTGTTTTAAGAGGTCCATTTGTGACGTTATTGCTCGCACTCGCCAATGGATCATTTTATGGTTTCCACGACTGATAACAAGTTAATCGCTTTCTCTCTTGGGGTCTTAGATTTGCCTGGTTGAATTCACGCCAGAACGAACTCGGTCGTTGTGTTTGCATTAATGTAGTAGATGCTTGTGACATTACAGCGAGCATACTGCAACAAATCTCTTTGTGGCTTTGTAGATTCAAGTGATTAGTGTTTCATTCTGGTCGCACATTATTCAAACCGGGAACACTGTGAGTATAAGTGATCTTGTGCTCTTGATGTGTCCATGTTAATAGAAAATGAATGCGTTGTTGCAAAATAAAGTAGAAAGAACTGCAGGGATTCAATTGCTACGCTGTGCCAACTGAGATTTTGAACGTCATAACAAAAGAGGTTATTTGTGTGTTGTGTAGTACCGGATATTTTTGGAAAACCTAAAATTGTAGTACGGAAGATTAGTTAGCACGAAACATACGAGACAAATTTTGTGTCTTAATAACTATATTCTCCGGATTTAGTACGGAGGGTTACGTGGCTGTTTCTTAAGACTAATGTACAATTATTTCTGTATTGTTTTTTGATATGACAGCGCGTTAAAAATCTTCATCGTCATGCGCGTATTTATGTAGTGTGTTTGTATTGTGACTTACAGTTCAGAGACTCAAGACAACGTCTAGCATTCAGAACACGTAGAATGTTTGAGATTATTTGAACGGAACCTAAGCTAGACGTTGCTGTTAGATTCGCCTCCCTCAGAGCACACAGGCGTGCTGCGTAAAATACTCTACGCAAACGGGCAAAAGCAGCCAGACAACATGTCGAATGAAGGAAGCATCCAGAGGCGACGCCTGGCGCCGAACTACGTTCCACGAGAAAGGAGGACCGTTGTGAGGACTTCGCCGCAGGAGCCACAACAACAGTCCCAACAAGATCAGCAACCTCCCCAACAACCCGCTGATCAACAACAACAACAACAACAACAACAACAACAACAACAACAACAACCTGAAGACGATCGCCACGTACATCACCAACACATCACGTTCATGCAGTGGTTGGAAGGGCAGCGCAGCCGAGAGCGCGAACAACAAGAACAACAGCAACTGGAGCAACAACGACAACAGGAAAACGAGCGTCGCCTGAAGGAGGATAAGCGCGAAGACCGGCGACGCAAGCGCCGGGAGCGCGCGCAACAAGCGCCTAACTCCCACCCCACCCTTCCGACCTTCGGCGAAGCGTTGGCGAGCAGCGGGGGCGGAACCGGAATCGCAGCAGCACCCGGCTCCTTCCTCGCTCACACTCCCATGGTGAACGGCGGGAGCCGCTTCCCCCCGTCCGGCACCGCGCCGCCCTTCGCCAACGGTCACTCGTCCTCGGCGGCGTCCGCCACGCCGTCCCCCACGCAGGGCGAGGCCGCGGAACGCCCTTTGGCGCGGAAGCGAAACGCGCAGCGCCCCGCGCCCTCTGGCGGGGAACCCGCGCTCTCGCGTAGGCGGGCTCGCGTGGAGGTCACCCCGGCGGACGGCGCGCTCCCGGTGGTCGCGGGCGCCAACCACTCGGCCCACGGCGAGCAGCGCGGGGGGGTGTACGAATCGCCGCTTCCGGCGGCGCTCGCGTCGCCCGCCGCCGCGTTGCGTCACGTGGACAACCACGTGACCACCCGGGTGGATGAGGCGCCGGAGTGGGGGCGACCGGTGGAGACCCGTGGCCTGAACGGCGGCGTTCCGACCACCGCGGCGAGTCCCCACCCGTCACCGCGTCACGGTGCGGTTCATTTGGAAAGCCGCCCGTTGAATGTGGTGAGGATAGAGAGGTGTGAGTCGGTGGATGGCTCGGATCAGCGTCGGGTTTCGTACGTGGTTGTCAGCCCGCCCGTCACCTCCAGTTCCACCTCGGTCGGAGAACACACCCAGGCGACCGCCGGTGGGTACACCGTGGATCTGACCGCCGGCACGGGTTATCAAGCTCCACCGGTGACGGTGTCGCCTCGGTCTGGTCCGACAACGCACCCACTGTCAGGCAACGACTCCATCCACCCACGTCCGGACGTCAATGAGGTGCTGGACCTGACCGGCGCCTCGCGGGAGACGGCGTTGCCGGTGGAGGTGCCTCAGCCGTACGCGCTGGATCTGGGCGCGCGCTCCCGCGTGGAGCACGGCCAGCCGCACCTCGACGCACACGCGTCCCCTCAGCCGACCAGCGGACACGACGGCGCGACACGCGGGATGTCGGACGGGATGGCATCGAGCGGCAGCGGCGGCTCCACTACCAGCACCGCCAGCCCGGCCACAACAAACGACCTGGGGGCGCACGACCCAGGTGCGTACGACCCGGGTGCGTATCATCTGGGTGCACACCACCTGGGTCCACACCACCTGGGTGCAAGCCACCTGGGTGCAAGCCACCTGGGTGTAAACCACCTGGGTGCAAGCCACCTGGGTGCGAGCCACCTGGGTGCGAGCCACCTGGGTGCAAGTCACCTGGGTGTAAACCACCTGGGTGCAAGCCACCTGGGTGCAAGCCACCTGGTTCCAAATCACCTGGGTGCGAACCACCTGGGTACAAGCCACCTGGGTGCAAACCACCTGGGTGCGCTCGACCCAGGTGTCCACGGCCTGCCTTCGACCGACTCGGGCGCCCACGACCCAAACGACCAGCAGCTCCAGCGCTACGTCCGACCCGTCACCCCGGAGACGGAACAGGCCCGCCAAAACCAGCTGGACTTCATGGAGGAGCACCTCAAGATGCACATGGCCAGCAGCATCAACATGCTGCAGTACGTGCGCAGCGTGCGGCAGGCCACGGGCGCGGCGGGCGCGGCGCGGGCGGTGGCGCGGCCCGACGCCGCGTACGAGGCGCTGCTGGCCGGGGCGTTGTCGCTGCTGGGGCCGCCGCCGTCGCTGGCGCTGCTGCAGCGCGTGTCGGTGCCGCTGGCGCTGCCCGTGGCGCCCGCCAGGCCCGCCACCAGCGTGGTGCTGCGCGAGATCGAGGACTCGCTGGCGGCGGCGAGCGCGGACCAGCCGCCGCCGCTGCGGCCGCTGTTCCCCGGGGCGGCGCCCGCGTCGCCCGCGCCGCCGCCCACGCCGCCGCGCGCCCTGCCCGCCGCCACCGTCGCCGCCCCGCCGGCCGCGGCGCACGACAGCAAGTTTCACGAGGTAGGGCCTTTCTTTGCGCTTGGTGACGTACTTGCTCGCGTGCCGTAGAATAAATGTTGCAAACTTCTAGGGAATGTAAAGGAGTGGAAAATGACAACTGTACATAAAAATGACATAGTCTCTCTCTCTCTCTCCGTCTCTCCCTTTCTTTCTCCTCTCTCTCACTCTCTCCGTCTCCTCGCTCTCTCCGTCTCTCCATCACTCGCTGTTTCTCGCTCTCTCCGTCTCTCTCTCGCTCTCTTCATCTCACTCTCTCGCTCTCTCCGTCTCACTCTCTGTCTCTCTCCGTCTCACTCTCTGTCTCTCTCCGTCTCACTCTCTGTCTCTCTCCGTCTCACTCTCTCGCTCTCTCCGTCTCTCTCTCTCGCTCTCCGTCTCTCTCGCTCTCTGTTTCTCTTGCTCTCTCTGTCTTTCTCTTGTTCTCTCCGTCTCTCTCTCGCTCTCTCCGTCTCTCTCTCGCTCTCTCCGTCTCTCTCTCGCTCTCTCCGTCTCTCTCTCGCTCTCTCCGTCTCTCTCTCGCTCTCTCCGTCTCTCTCTCGCTCTCTCCGTCTCTCTCTCGCTCTCTCCGTCTCTCTCTCGCTCTCTGCGTCTCTCTCTCGCTCTCTGCGTCTCTCTCTCGCTCTCTCCGTCTCTCTCTCGCTCTCTCCGTCTCTCTCTCGCTCTCTCCGTCTCTCTCTCGCTCTCTCCGTCTCTCTCACGCTCTCTCCGTCTCTCTCACGCTCTCTCCGTCTCTCTCACGCTCTCTCCGTCTCTCTCTCGCTCTCTCCGTCTCTCTCACGCTCTCTCCGTCTCTCTCACGCTCTCTCCGTCTCCGTAGATCAAACTGATCGTATTTCTGCACGAGGTCATTAATTTATAGCGTAATTGAGGTCTTGAAAATGCCAAATGAACTTAGCTCCTTTGGCTTGGCAAGGTCTCAAATTGTTTCTGTGCAATAAAATAAAATTTATAAATTTCTGGGGTTTGTAGGGATGGAATGGGTGCTTGAAAACGTCCACTGTACTAATGGTGGGTGATTTAATTTGTTACATATTCCAGTGAATCTTAGGCAATCTGTCAACTACATGAGGCGATAACTGATGTAACCAAGCAGGACCTATCGTTTCTTTTTTCGGTAGTTTGCCACATTATGACGTTATTATTCATGTGCCTGCGAATAAATGCTACAAACTTCTAAGGTATGTAGGGGTTGAAAAGAACTACTGTACGGTACTGTAGTTGATAATTTCATATAAGGCAGTTACACTTATTTCCCCTGATCAATGGGCAAATAGCCAACCATTTCACACCGTAGCAAATTCAACCAGGGAAGCCAGCCTTAGCACGCGATTGTCTCTTTATGACGTAATTAATCACGTGCTTTAGAAAAAATGTTACAATCTTCTAGAGCAAGTAGAAGGTTGATCACTCTTGACAACTGCAGTTATTGTGGGTAATTTCATACAACGGAGTAACACATGTGGCACTTTCCCCTAATTCTTTGTCGGCCGGCTGCTCTGAACGGTAGTTTTCCGTGGGTTTTGCCATCAACACCAGGCGAATGCCGGAGCAGTACTCTAACAAACGGGCCACGGACCGCGCGCTATCTTTCCTACCTCTTCCTTGTTCTATCCTATCCCCTTAAACATGCTTACACTAACATGCACTACTCTACCACACATTCTGGGAGACCAGTCGCGACCTTAGAGATTGTCCTGGCTGGGGCGGTGCTCCGCTGGTGGGAGAGTCTGGGTTAGGGGGAAACCCCACTAGCCGACATTAGGTCGGCGCTGGATTTCACCATCTAACGGGATAAAATCACCGCCATCTCTCGCAGCAAAACATGCACTACCAGTAAGGGACTAATGATCTTAGTAGTTGACGTGCCCAGAATCACTAATAAAACAATCACACCTGATTTAGTCAACATATTTTCAGATGTTTGGCAGGTCATGTTTTGACGTAGTCAAGGATATTGCATATATCTGCCGAACATCTGTTCAGATGAAGTTGCGTCACAATTAGCGTAAAACGTCACATGTATTAGTGTATATGATTCCGTTGTATGCAATTTCCCATTATTTGTTCATTGACAAAACATTATCATTTCTGACTCCTCTACATGCCCAAGACGTTCGTAGCATTTATACTGAGACATCTGTATACAGAGCATTATGCCATTTCCCTAATGAGTGTATCTTCTGTATGTTTATGGGCAGAAAATTATCATTTTCAACACCGCTACATGCCCTAGAAGTTTGCAAAAATTATTTTGAGACATTCTGTGTAGTATCTATAAACATGTGGAAAATAAGATAATTTCATCGAGCTGGAAAAGATAGGGACAAGTCAGGATGTGTAGGCAGAATTTTTTTAGAAGTCAGGAAAGTATTTGAGTTCTTTCATAATTACTCACAATTCCATAAAAACAACATTATCCGTTAGGACCGTTATCTTTTTGTACGCAAATATTGTTTAACCCAGCCAACACGTTTGACAAGAGCAGATTCTAACAGGTAAGACCTTAACAGCAAAAAGCTGGACAAGCATAGAATTTCATTCATCTGCTAATGTCATGGGCAAATCTAGGAATTGGCAGAAGACTTTAGAAGCCAGGCTCATTTTTTATATAATTTCTAACTAGATATTATTCCTTAAAGTACTACTGCAGCATTATCGTTTAGTTCAATTTTTATTTCTGAAGAAGAAAAAGTGTTTGATCTTGCTCACCACAATGACTGAGAGTACGATCCACCAGTTAGGATCACTGAATCTTCTGTGTGAGCACTTCATAAAAGAAATGGAAAACCTTAAAAAAATTAAAAAACGGAGATTTGAATAACAAAGAAAAATGCAAGGAAAATCGGAGAATTTGCGTAAAAAACCTTTCTAGAGACACTTCTTAGAGACAATTTTATTTAACTAGATATTTTTACGTTAAAATAAAAAAATGTTTATTAAACAAATATTGTTAATGTCATTAATGCAGTGAAATACACATTTTAATTAATTTACGTAATTTAAAATGTTAACAGGTTACAGAGAAGTCAAGACTGGGGAAAATTTGAATGAAAGTTAATAAAATGTTTAGTTTTTAATCAGTGATTATCCAAATGTTTAATTTTTTAAGTCATATTAATCCAAGTCAAGATGATTATCGCTTATTGTATCAAAGACAAAATTAAATCAAAGATTTAAATTAATCGATTTGCATTTAATAAATGATATTATCAGTGAGACTAAGATTTGTTGTATATTTGTGTGTTCATTAGTTACGATGAAACTTTTGTCGTATGTACAGGAATGGTGCTTTTTGAAGGAATTTGAAACAAATTGTATCAGTTATTAAATTAAATCTATTTCAATTAATGGATTGGAATTTAGTTAGTCATAATACAGTCGACTCTGAGGACTAACATTTTTGGTTCACTACATCCGAGGTTCACTATAACCGAGGATGTCAAAATTAAATAGAATTTCTCCAGAATGATTGATTTTATTACCACAGAGATACAGCAAAACACAGTAACAGAACCAAATGAAAAATTCAATATCTTTATTTGCCTTTAAAAATTCAATTATTTTCAATTTTTTGGTTCTTACATTTTTCATTAGTAATTTTTATAGAACTTTCTCCAGAGTTCGTGGTCTGTCCATACTTGATTCTGCATTATCCTCTGTCTTGTAATTATTTTATACAGTACTTGAAAGTATTGTGATGCAGTCTTGACACCCTTCAAAGTGTCTTGCACTGCCGGAACACCGTCCCACGCTCATAAGGCCCTTTTACTCGTAAAAGCATACGAGATTCTTTCGGTAGCGAGAAGGAGCAAGCGACTAATGAACCTGATCGCTTTTCTTCGCGGTACCACGCAGGGGATGTCGTCCAGGTTGATTGACTGAGGCTGTCGCAGGCTTTCTGTCACCTACGTAGAAATCAACGCGCCTTGTCCCGTCGAATATCAAGTAACACCAAGCTTGAAACTGAAGCAAGCAATCACGTCGCCACCGCCAGTTGTAGCCCACGCAGGACACGGCCTTTGTTTCCGCAGTGAAACCGAGTGACACAAGGTCATCACTAAGGTTCCCATTCCGGGACCGCTACCGAAGGTCATCACTAAGGTTCCCATTCCGGGACCGCTACCGAAGGTCATCACTAAGGTTCCCATTCCGGGACCGCTACCGAAGGTCATCACTAAGGTTCCCATTCCGGGACCGCTACCGAAGGTCATCACTAAGGTTCCCATTCCGGGACCGCTACCGAAGGTCATCACTAAAGTTCCCATTCCGGGACCGCTACCGAAGGTCATCACTAAGGTTCCCATTCCGGGACCGCTACCGAAGGTCATCACTAAGATTCCCATTCCGGGACCGCTACCGAAGGTCATCACTAAGATTCCCATTCCGGGACCGCTACCGAAGGTCATCACTAAGGTTCCCATTCCGGGACCGCTACCGAAGGTCATCACTAAGGTTCCCATTCCGGGACCGCTACCGTCACCTCAGGAGTGACTTCAATTATGACCTTTGGCGGCGATATTTTCTTCAAGATGCGTAGTGTGGGAATTTGTGGCAATGAGGGATATATTTTTTTCCAGGAGGGAATTAATTTCCAGGACATTGTATTTCCTACGTTCACTATAGTCGAGGTTCAGGTTTATTGTGACCGATTCTTCTTATGCTTAATTGTAATTAAGTGAAACGGGACTAGTGACATAAGTTCACTATAATCGAGGGTTCACTATATCCGAGTTCACTATAACCGGAGTCGACTGTAATTATCGATAAATTTAAATCAATTTTTAAACTCAAATGATTTAAATTCGTGTATTGAAATTTAATTAGTAATAATAATCATTGATAAAATCGCGTTAGATGTTATATTCAATGGGTTTAAATTCATGGCTGAAATTTAACCAGTAATAATAATTACACAGGCCAACGACCAAAAAACTTTTTTTTGTTCGCCTAATTCTTATTGTTTAAAGTGTGCTGATTCCAAAAATAATATTAAAAGTGCCGTTTCACCCACAATTTGTTCACATTTTAACATTTTCTTTGTTGATAACGGCAAAAGTGTAGTATAGTTGTATACGCTTCCGAAAAATATTTTTACATTGTGATCCCTTCCGATACCGAGCATCGATAGGCGTGGGGATTTCACAGTTGCATTTGACAAGACGTTCTGTGTTCGTTTTATTCGAGACGCAACCTTTTTCCATTGCTGCTATCAAGATAAGATACTAGTTTAGCCGTTAGTTCTCAGCCATGGCTAGTCGTGATTGCAAGAACAGTCCTGACATTTTTTGGTTTTATTTCTGGAGAATTTCTAATTAACAAGCATCAATAAAACATTACACACCTTGTTAGAAATGTGTATATATCATATTCCGGAATTAAACCTGGTGATAAGAACAAATCTGGTGTGCCACATACAATTTGTCACATTTGTGTAGAAGACAATAGAAAATGGTTTAAAAAAGGAGAAAGCATCCTTTAGATTGGTCATTTCAGTGGTGTGGAGGGAGCCAAGGAATCATTCAGATGAATGCTACTGTTGTTGCATTGATGTTACTGGTCACAACTCAAACAATGAAGAAGTAATTCAATATCCTAACCTAGCATCTACATTTCGGTCAATAGACCATAGTCCAAATATGCCTGTTTCTGAATCACCAGTGGCTATTGCAACTGTTAATCTGGATAATATGTCAAGTAATGAATCTCTGTATGATACAGCTGATGATGAGTGTGTATCCCGTAAACAGTGTGGAACTTCAGTTGTTTATTCAAACTGTACTACATGATTTGGTCAGAGATTTGAGATTAACAAAGGATAAAGCTGAACTTCATGGCTCCAGACGCAAGGAAAAAAACTTGTAAGCAACTGGAACTTCAATTCACGTGGACAGGAGAAGAGAGCAGTAATTTGATATTTTTTTCAAACAAAAATATGAGTTTGTGTATTGTTCGAATATTGCCGGTCTGGTGAATACCAAAAAGAATAATGGAGACTGTTTATTTATTGCTCTAAAACTAGTTTAAAAGCAGTTATATTAAGCAATAGTAACACCTATGCATCATTACCTGTTGTTCTTGTTTACACACGCAGGAAAGTTACAAAAACCTCCGTGTAGTTTTAGAGAAAATAAACTACTCCGCTCATGGATGGATGATATGTTGTGACTTAAAAGAAGCATTTATGTTTTTTGGTCAGCAAAGTGGTTTTACTAAATTCTCATTCTTCCTATATGAATGGGATAGTAGGGCACGAGATCAGCAAGAAAGAATTGGCATGTTAGAAAATCTTTAAAGTCAGGAAAAAAATTCTTTGGTAACATCTGGTAGATCAACTCAAGATTCTGATGTCTCCATTGATCATTAAATGTCTCATGAAACATTTTGCGAAGGCCTTAGTTAAAGATGGGCTGTGTTTCAAATACCTTTGTGAAAAGTTTCCAAAATTGTCTGAAGCAAAATCAAAAGAAAATTTTCGTTGGGCCTGATGTTAGAAAAATGATGTTTGATCTCCAATTTGAACGACATAAGACAATAAATGAAAAGCGTGCTTTGCATTTAAACACATTGTAGATACTCATATCTTTCTAGGCAACAAAAATATTCAGACTATCAAGCAATTATTGCCAATATATGCAGTATGCTTTCAAAAAATTGGGATGTTTAATGAGCCTCAAAGTTAACTTTTTAAATAGTCATTTACACGTCTTTTGGAACAGTTTAAGTGATGAAGGATAAGAACAAGTTCAGAGTTTTCATTAAGATCTAAAAGTTATGGAAAACGTTATCAGGGACAGATAGCTAGAACACCAGCATGATAGAGATGACTGTTGTTCAGTTCACCGAGAGAGACAGCAACGAGTGCAGAGGGAAAAAAAAACTATTGAAGAACTTTATGGAAAAGGGACAAGAAAATATACGTCAAAGGACACGTAAAGCCATTGTAGGCAGTAATGTTAAGAATATAAAACCGTCTTCTTGTATAAATAATGTTCAATCGGTATTTAAAAAGTCGTTTATTTTTCCTTTTTGTTGCAACTTAGCATATTTTCGTAAATCTTACTGGATCAGATTGTGACTAAACTGTGGGTCATGGAAAGAAACAGAGTTCAGATGCGGATTCAGCACCCAAAAAACTATAAAAATGTGCTACCAAGATTTAAAAGGTTTTTTGAAATCTCTTTTTTGTTGGCCTGTGTGATTGATACAATTCCGTCAGTTAATAAATTCAATTGATTTAATGTCATGGACTGAAATTTAATCAGAAATAATAATTATCATTTATTAAATTCAATCGCTTTTTTATTTCTTGGATTGGGATTTAATCAGTGTTACCATTAATTGATATAAGTTAATAAATTCAATCGATTTAATTTCCTGAATTGGAACTTAATTAATGCTAACATTAATTGATATAAGTTATTAAATTCAATCAATTTAATCTCGTGGATTGGAATTTAATTAATGTTAACATTAATATATATAAGTTATTAAATTAAATCGATTTAATTTCTTGGATTGGATTTTAAATAATGTTAACATTAATTGATATACGTTATTAAATTAAATCGATTTAATTTCGTGGATTGGAATTTAAATAATGTTAACATTAATTGATATAAGTTAGTAAATTCAATCGATTTCATTTCGTGGATTGGGATTTAATTAATGTTAACATGTATTGATATAAGTTCTTAAATTGAGTCGATTAGACAGACAGAGACACGGCCGAGGTGTGCAGCTGCAGTGTGTGTGTGTGCGTGCGTGCGTGCGTGTGCAGGCGGCGGAGGCGCAGGCGACGGCAGCGCGCCTGGCGGTGGAGGCCGGGCTGTCGACGGCGACGGCGCAGGTCATGTTCGACGCCGCGCTGCACAACCTCCGGCCGTCGCCGCCCCCGGCGCACTCCAGCCTCGCCGCCCCCGTCCCGGGACCCGCCCCCGGCCCCGGCCCCGGCCCCACCCCCGGCCACGCCCCAGGCCCCGGGCGCGGACCGGCGACAGCGCGAAGTGAGTGAGGGACAGGTGGTACCAGCCACGGGGCGCGAGCGGCTTCGGAAAACTTCTGCTTCTTCTTCTTCTCCTCCTCCTCCTTTTTCTTCTTCTTCTTCTTCTTCTTCTTCTCCTTCTCCTCCTTCTTCTCCTTCTCCTCCTCCTCCTCCTTCTTCCTCTTCTTCTCCTCCTCCTCCTCTGCTATTCCTTCTTCTCCTTCTCCTTCTCCTTCTTCTTCTTCTCCTTCTCCTTCTTCTTCTTCTTCTTCTTCTTCTCCTCCTCCTTCGTTGGTTGGTGATTCCGGGCGCGTCAACTGCTTTGGTCATTAGTCCCGTAAGTGTAGTGCATGTTCTCTGTCTGGAGATGGTGGTAATCTTCCCCCACTGGATGGCGAGATCCGGCGCCGACCTACCGTCGGCTAACGGGGTTTCCCCCGTAACCAAGACTCTCCCACCCGCAGGGCACCGCCCCAGCCAGGACAAGCTCTAAGCTCCCGAACGGCCTCCCGAAATATGTGTGGTAGAGTAGTGCATGTCAGTGTAAGTGTGTGTGTGTGTGTGTGTGTGTGTGTGTGTGTGTGTGTGTGTGTGTGTGTGTGTGTGAGGGGAGAGGGTATGTTAGGCCAAGATAGAAGGAAAAATTGCTCGCGGTCCGTGGCCCAGTTGTTAGGGTACTGCTTTAGCATTCGCCTGGTGTTGATCGAAGAAACCACGGAAAACTACCGATCAGAGCAGCCGGCCATTTAGAATTTTTCCTCCATACAACGACTGAATTCGACCTAGCTGAAAAGCTAGTGCCGCAAATCCTGTCGCCGTCAGGACTCGAACGTAGGACCACCCGATCAGAGGCGCTGCAGTAACATCAGTTGATGCACTGAGCTCCCGCTCCTGCTTTCTTTTTCTTCTTCTTTTCCGTATTCCTTTAATTCTTTTTTCGTTTTCTTCTTCTACTTCTTCTGCTTCTTTTTCTTATTTTTCTTCTATTTCTGCTTCTTTTTCTTATTTTTCTTCTATTTCTGCTTCTTTTTCTTCCACTATTTTCTTTTTCTTCTTTTATCTTCTTTTTCTTATTTTGCTTCTTTTACTTCTTTTTCTTCTTA